>VYZP01007394.1:54144-89630 GCA_013400635.1 Hypocryptadius cinnamomeus | reverse complement strand
CTCGGTCTGTGCTGTTTGCTTTTAGTGAGAGGACTACTACGGGAACAACCACACGAGGGACAGCGGGGAGAGGGGAGGATTCCAGCAGAGAGGATGCTTTTGCTTGATATGCACATCTCTTCATGTTCCCCAGGACTTCGCATAACCCTGGCTCCAAGCTGCCTGCAAGACTGCTCCATATTCCAGCTGATGGGAACTGGTAGGGGATGCTTCCGGAGATGAGTGCTTACAGCTACAGCACTCTGGCATCAAGTGCATGGCAGGCATGGATGAAGGATTGGTAAAGAAAGAACAGAACGATCAAACGCTAGAAATTCATGCTCTCACTAGCCTGCTTCCCACCTGCTTTTTAACACGCAAAAAAGCTGCCTTTTCGGGGAAGCACTTGGCTTTGTGCCATGGATGCCCCGTGCCAGTCTGCCCCCACACCGCTAACAAAGGGCCCCATCACCCAGTCATTGTCAGGGCATTGGGAGACTGGGCTGCCAGGGGGAGGGAGAGGATTTGTCCTTTTCTCTACCTGCTCCCCTAAAGAGTCAAGGGAAAGGAAAACTGTGTTTTAATATGAATGAGGGCCTAATTTTTGTTATTCTTTCTTGAATTGAATATTCTTTCTTGTTATTCTTTCTTGATTCCCTTCCTTTCTACAGTCTGTCATCTTGGGTCCAGACTGCAGGCTATGACCATGCTACCTGGGACAGGCTGTCCAGAGCCAAGGGCTGGGCAAGTACTGAGGTGTGCAGGACAGGAGTGTTTTCATATGCCTAACAATAAAATAATAACATTTCACAAAAAATAAAATAATAAAATAATAAAATTAAAGGTGCCTGCTTGGGACGAAAGCTCAGATAAGCTCAACAGAACACAAGGCAAAGATTTCTAGCTGCCTTCCCCAAGCACCCACATCACTGTCAGAGGATGGTGGTTCCCAGGAAAACCTCCGAGGGGTAGTGGGGCTCTGGCCGTGGTTCCCTGTTCAGTAGTACCGAGCCAGCGCCCTGCTGCCCCGCTGAGCAGCACCAACAGGAGCAGAATGGCACAGCGACACGAAGTGGCACTTCACAGCCTTTACCAAAACACAGGCGACCCACATTACAGCCAGCTGCAGGAGGCAGGAGAGCACCTAATCTGTGTAAAATTCGAGACAATCTCTATCACTATAGCATTATCCTGTTGATCAAAATGAGTTTAGCGATGCTCTGAGGTAGGAAAAGCCCAGCATTTCTGACCCAGTGGTGCGAGGTCCAGAGCTGGATTTACAGCATTAGCCAGCTGGTGCTTCCCCAGCCTCCATATATGTAAACTGGTGTTTTTGCATCACTTCAGAGCAAGCTTGAGCTCCAGCCCTCTGAAGGTAGGGACCCTACTGAGAATAATGGGACATCCTTGTCGGGGGAGCTTCCTGGATGAAACACCTTCCAGCCACAGTCCCATCTCACTGTGCTTAGACAAAGAAGCCAAGACTGCTTTTGGATGAGCTTCTGTCTCTGCTGCTGGAGCACTACAGAAAGGGTTTGCTACAACCCAGTGAGTGGCTGCATTCAGTCCCATACACTTGATAGGAAAGATGTGTGCTGATGTCATTACAAACCATTTCGTGGGTGAGGGTATGGATGTCAAGAATAAGCCAAATTATTACTCACCTAACTAATGCTCCATAGTACACAATGAGTGCATAATGAGCTAAGAGCTGAAAAAGAAGGGGGTAGCCACGGAATGAAGGGAGAGGGGGATACAATCCAGGGTCAAAAGCCAAATTGTTTCTGCTATTTGGCCCTGTTGGGAAAAACAGGATTAGACTAGATCTGACCTGTGTTGCTGTTTCAGCTGAAAACAGTTCCGAAAGGAACACAAGTGGATACTTGCATCTGCTCTGTGAGTCATTCCCAACACTTTTTAAAAGCACACAATCTCTAGAGATTTTAAAATTTTAAAAATTTTCCCAACATTTTTTTAAAAGCAGATCAGCTCTAGAGATTCATGAACAGTATATCCAATCTGGAGGCCGATGGTGCCACAGGCAGATGTTCCAGACCTGATCACCCTGAGCTTCCCAAATGTCCACATCACGTTTCCCATAACATTCCCTGTGTATGACTGCTGGATTTACCTTTGCAATATGTTTCCCTGTGTATCATTTATTTGGGGGAAAATAACTAGATTTCTTTTCCTTAATAAATTCTGACTTTAGATGGTATGGTTTTATACACTTACACAAGTCTTATTTCTCTCACAATTACATTAAAAAATATATGTTCGGTAAGCTGATTAGAGGTATTGTTGGGGTGAGGGAGCAAATTATCCTCACTGGAAGGGGGTATGTGGAAAAGAGATTTGGTGGTTAAAACATAAAACAAAGGGAATGGAGGACAAATAGGATGAGAAAACGAAAATATGAACAATAAAAAAAAAGAGGGGGAGAGAATTAAATCAGCTGCATGCTCACTACAAAGCAGGTCTGACCCTGGGACAGAAGCTGATATATACACAAAAAACTGATCTATGTACGAAAATTGCAGACTGTCAGCAGTCCTGCTGCCTTTCCAAACACACACACGCATCTCTCCGAGGGAGGATTTGCTGGCAGAGGCGGTGTTGCTCCATCTGTAAAACTCAAATCCCTCTGCCGCGGTTCATCCTCCCCAGCCGTGTGTCCTCGGACGACTCGGGGGTTCCCGCAGCCTCTGGGGCCGCCAAACACCAGGGCTGGGCTCGCAGAAACCCCGCGGGTTTTTCCGTCCTTGCGAGGGGCTGCTTCTGGCGAGCTCGGAGAGCCCCCGCGGGGATCACGCGTGTCCCGGGCAGCCCTGCCAGCAGGGGACACGGGGACCGGCGGCTCTCTGCCCCGCCAAGGGCAGCGGGACGGCTTCGCCTCCCAGGGAAAATCCCTTTCGGTTCGTGCGTCTGCTTTGCGAGCACCGAGCCAGTGACCTGCCCAAAACCAAAGCCCTGCTGCCTCTGCTTGCTTTGGGGCCAGAACCAGGCTCTGGCTCCGGCTCGGTGTTTTCATCCCTCACACCTCGGTATTTTCATTATAAGAGATTATAACCTCTTTCTCCCACATTCCTCATAGTGCTGACTGGACCTTGTGCGGATTCTGAGAAACTAAATCATTAATTAGGAGGTGATCAAAAGTAAGCCCGGCAAGGACCCTTCCTGGCTGGCTCAGGGCACCAGCTGGGGCTCGTTGGGACTCAGGATGGGAGGCGGAGATAAATTGAAATCAAGGGAGGTCTTTCTCCGTCAGGTCCTAAAGACGTGTAGCAGTGCAGCAGGTTAGTAGCTACACCCCTGACTGTGTCCTCTTTCCTCGCCCTGGAGGAGGTGGGGAATTTGCTTGGTGCTTCACGTGCCTTCATTTGTATTTTTTCCGGGTGGTTTTCCAGGTTTTGTAACTCCCGGGGTGTGAGATCTTACCGATAAGTTTTTAATTTCCTTAAAGTAAGCAGTAATAGCTGGGGGAAGAGGGTGGCAAGGGAAACAGTTTATTCTTCCCGAGAAGGCCGTAGGCCCTAACTTCAAATCCTTAAGATCTGTAAAGCTCTTTTACAGCTGCAGTGCTCTTGTCTCCTTTTAAATTTGACCCGGTGATTCCCATCCCTCCCTGCTGAGTAACAATTTTTTTTTATTTTTTTGTTTTAAGATATCACTTTTTAGAAAGTCTTAAATGGCGGGGGAAAGAAGCTTGGAAAATGTGTAGAACAGGACTGCCTGGCACAGCCTTGGGCGAGCCGCTGGGAGAAGCAGCCTGGCTTTCTTCGGGCCCTCTTCCCCGCCATACAGACACGGCTCCGTAGGGCCATCCCCCCTGCCCCCCGTCCGGATTCACTTGCGGGGAGGCGGAGGTCTTATCTCTTCGCAATGATGGTTGCGATCTGCAATGCAGACGCACAAAGTCTCCTCATGCCCCGCGGCGGGTTCCGGGGCCATTCTCTCTGTTTGGGTGGGGACCTGTGAAATGTGGGGGTGGGGGGTGTCTGCCGAGCTCCGTCCGACTCACCGGGCGGCTCCGCTCAGGCCCGCTGCCCGGAGGGGCGAGCAAGGACCTCCTTCCCACGCCCCAGCGGGGAGTGATGTACTCATCCCCACCGCGGCATCTACCAGCCAAGCTGGCAAGCGCAGCCCGGTGTCCCGGCCCTCCCCCGGTCCCTGAATACCCTCGAAGTCCCTTCCCCCCAATCAACCAACTTTTAACATGACAATGGCCATGACAATACCCTCCAGTCAAGGCCGGGCTGGGGCGGACTTAAAGCATCCCCCCCACCTCCCCCCCAAAGGAGTGCCTGTCCGCGGGCTGCCGGCAGTCTCGACGGTCACCTCGACTCATGCTTGGGGCAGGGGGACCCGGCCCGGCCATGAGCACCCACCTAGCCACGCCGCAATATGTGCTGTACCCCGGCGCGGCCAGGTACGGGGACTACTACTGGTTCTCCGCAGGCAGCATGGACAGCAGCGTGCCCACCGAGGAGGCTCCGGCGCCGGACGCGCTCCCGCCGCCCGCGGCCAAGACGCCCAGCCCCTCAGGTACGTGGCCGGCCGGCCGAGCGATCGGGCGGCCCTGGCCCTGGCCCTGGCCCTAGCCCTGGCCCGGGAGAGTGGCCGTGTGCCCCGGGGCTGGGAGGCGATGCCGGTGCTGCGGG
Source organism: Hypocryptadius cinnamomeus (assembly GCA_013400635.1). Lineage (NCBI taxonomy): Eukaryota > Metazoa > Chordata > Aves > Passeriformes > Zosteropidae > Hypocryptadius > Hypocryptadius cinnamomeus. The sequence continues at coordinate 84,990 of VYZP01007394.1, read as the reverse complement.
CGGCAGCCGGGTGCCACCGTGGCCGCTCTGCCCAGACGGGACGGGCCAAAGGGGCGCATCGGTTCCGCTGCCGTGAGGCGGCTGTGCCCTGCTGCCCACGGCTGCGGAGCCCCTGCGAGTCCCCAAGGCATCCGCAATCTCAAATTCTCCCGATAAGCCGGGCTTTCAAGGGTTTTTTGAGTCTTCCCTGACTTCTTTTGCTCACCGCAGTTCTCTTTTCTCCTCAGTTGACTCTCCAGCTTCCTCCAGCTCTGGGACACTCACCCAGTACCACACCCCCGACTCCGCCACCAGCCCCACCGCAGCGGGGAGCCCGTCTCCCCACTCCTCTCTCCAGAAGGTCAAGGCGCAAGGCAAGGGTGTGGTGAAGACGGGCAAGAGCCGCACAGCCTTCTCGCAGGAGCAGCTGAAAGCCCTACACCAGCGCTTCCAGAGCCAGAAGTACCTCAGCCCCCAGCAGATCCGGGAGCTGGCTGCTGCCCTTGAGCTCACCTACAAGCAGGTGAACATCTTGCTTTGAGCAGCAACTGATTCGGAGTATTTATTATTTTTTGTTTTGTTTTGTTTTTGTTTGTTTGATTTTTTTGTTTTTGTTTTCGTTTTTCTTGGACCCCAGGGAGAAGTTTCTTTCATTATCTTGTAAGTGCTACCTCTTACGTGAGAGAGCAGAGGGTGTGAAAATCTATGACTCAGCCTTACGTGTAGCTCCAGCACTATCCACCCACTCCGTGCAGATGTTTGAAAGGCCCTGCAGAGCAGCAAAGCAGGGCTGTGCAGAGTCAGGTTACTGTTCTGCATGGACATGTGTTGTCTCTGAATGCAGAAAGATACCTGTCCTGCTATGCAAGTGGCCTTTCCTAGTCGGAGTGGCACCGTGGGCTCTCCCTAAAGGGAGGGTCCTTGCCCCAGCAGCTGCTTGTGTCTGACTAAAGCAGCGATTCACTACTCCTGAGTCCTGACCATGGCACAGCAGTGAGATGGTGCTGTACAACCTGATTTCTGCAGTTGCCTTGGCCGGTGTTTTAGGTAGGGTTTTTGAAGTCAGGAAAGGGCCGGTGGTGATCTGAGGAGTAGGAAGGTTTGTTTTCATGTCTCAGCTCTGTGATTTCCCAGCCACCTGTATCTGCTGCACGTTGTTAGCTGCTGAAGTTATTTACAGTATTAAAAGTCAGAAACGGGGTTGTAGCAGAAATAAGGATGTGTAGTAGTGTAGCAAGCTCTTAAAAATTAATTTCTAATTTATGTTCTTTCTGCATTACTTTTAGGTGAAAACATGGTTTCAGAATCAACGGATGAAATTTAAGCGTTGCCAAAAGGAGAGCCAGTGGATGGATAAAGGGATGTATTTACCACAGGTGAGTAAACTTCCCCATCACCACCAGTCACGGCTCCTCCAGTCTGCGGGGAGAGGTGCATCATGTCCAACCTGGTAATTCACACAAGTCACAGGACTCAATGTTACCAAGCCAGTTGTATTCCTTGTAACAGGCCTTACAATGGCATCTCTTTTAAGCTGGTTTTCCCCCCCAGCGTGGTTGCTCCTGGACACGTTGAGCTGGAGATGACTAAGCGGTCATCTCTGCTATTACTGGTCCATTGGGAGGACAAAGGGCACGAAAAAGGCGCTATTGTTAGGCTTGGAGGGGGGGCAGGGGCAGAAAGGAGGGCCCATCCAAAAGAATGGGCCCGTTGGTGTGGTTCTGCGCTGCTGAACGACTTTCTTTGTCTCCTAGAATGCGGTTCATCAGGCTGCATACCTGGATATAGCGCCCACGTTCCACCAGGTCTTCCCTGCCGGTTCCAGCAGGAATTTTCAGGCTGTGCCCAACGCGCACCAGGCTTACAGCGGCGGACAGACTTACGGGAATGGGCAGAACCTGTACTCGCTCTCCTCTGTGGAGGATGAGGGGCTCTTTGGAAAAGGTGGGACAAGCTGCAATACCCAGCAAACCATGGGTTTATTAAGCCAGCAAATGAACTTCTATCACAGCTACTTTGACAATATAGATTATGTCAGCGTGGAGGTTGACGACGCCTTCAACTTCCAGAGCACCTCTGATACTGTCACATCATTTTCGAGCTCTCCTATACAGAATCAATGCCAGTTACCTTGGCATCCCATGGGGACCCAAAGTGGGTATGAGTCTCAGGTCTGAGTATTTTTTTCTCCCACCTCTTGTGTTCACCCATGGGATTTCCAGGGTTTTGAAGTCATGTTCTATTTGTTTTTCTTGCCCCCCCTCCACTACTGTTGTTTTAACTACCCTGCTGCCTGGGGCTAGTTTCCTGTTTAAGTGTGCCTGTCTGTTCATAGCTAACCCTCAGCAAAGATGCTTTGGGTATTGATGAGTTTGAACCTCATTCATTGAGGCCAGTGTGCAATGTTGCAGCTGTGAGCACCACAGGTTAAGGTCTGTTCGTTGTTCAAGTCTCACCTTCTTTGCTGCCTCTCTAGCAGGTGATCTCTGGTCCTTGCCCTGTGTGTCTTGCAGCAGAGCTTCCACTGCAAAGGAGGTGAATGTTTGTTGTTGCTGAAAAATTTTTCATAAAGTTTGTTTTTTGCAGTTACCAAGCATGTTTTATGTTATGTCCATGTTGTGTTTTATTGGTTTTTCTGGTTAATGTTCAATGTTCTTAACGTTGATGTTCTTAATGCAGTTGTTTGAATTGAAAATAAATTACTTTATTTTAATAATTGGCCTGTTTTTAATATGCAGGTGTGCCTCCTACTGCAAGGAGGGTGGGGGAGGCTCTAGGGCTAGGCAACTGGACAAGCTGCTGGCTTGAAGTGATGTGCAGCCCTGTAACGTGCTTCTTGAGCAGCAATGCTTCAAAAAAAAAGTATTGAAGGAGGATGAAGCAAAACAAGTGTTCTGGAGATCGTGTGGCCTCCTGGTGGTGCTCCAGAAGCTCACAACTGGAGGTCTGGAATCTCTCTCTTAATTAAGCATGCAGCTCTGTTGGGTTCTTGTGCTGACCTCAAATGGTAACAGAAGTCTGCGACTAAGTAACTAAATCTGCCTCCAGCACTGAAACAAAACCAGAACCAAGTTGCTATTGAGTCATACTCCAAACTAACAGAAATTGTGTTTGGTTTAATCCCGCGTTCTTCAAAGTACACTACACCACTTATATGTATGGGCTGCCAACCTTCAAATAGGAGAAAATGGTAAATCTGGCCCAGAAGAGGGGGAAATGCCACGTTGACGTGGTTTTCTGTGTAACAGAATAAGAACTCCTTTCCCATCCACATGGGAGATTCATATCCCAGTAGCATTGAATGAATTCTGGGTAATTCTCTAGCAATAGTATTAATTTCAAAAATTGCCTTGAAAAAATAAAGCTGAACCATATAAGTCATCTCTACAAGTCATACATGCTATGCTTTGTCTTTCAGCTTTAAAATGAGCAGATTATGATTTTGGGGTTCTTTAAAGAAGTAATATACAGACCTTTGTAGAACAATTGCAGAGGATGCCTGCTGCAGTTTACCTTTGCTGCTTCACATGTTTTGTTTCCATGTGTCTGCTGCAAGGGTAAGGAGATAGCCAGAACTCCACTGGCAGATGTTCTGCAAAAACAGATATTGTTGCTAAAATAGCCCTGGGGCTGAGAATGATTGCTCTGCATGTTGTGGTTTGTTACTCCATGTACTGTGGGAGTGTTCTGTGGAAATTGAGTGTTCCCTCATGGCTGTGTTATTCCCCCGGTTGCTCAGCCTGAGTTGTGTGCAGGTTTGGCAAGCACATGTAGCTGGAGGGAGCATGCGGAGCAGCTGTTCTTCAGGTTTTGGAAGGTGGGCTGGAAAGGACTCCTAGTTGCCCAGGAAGTGTTTCTAGAGCCTGTGGAATTAAAAAACAGGACTCTGTCTTTCCACAGAGCTGGTGATCTGTTATCTTCACGTGCCTGAATCACACCACCATGTGAAACAACTGCACAGGTAATCTACTACCAAAACTGGTGGAGATGCAGGTGCCTCCAGCCTCATACTTGCAGAAGTGTTGGTATTGGCTCCTTAGAGGAAGAGAGTGCATGCCAGCAAAAGCTCTTTCTGCTAGGATGCATTACACCTCTGTTAGGACTGCTGCTTCTCATGACTATGCTGTGCAACAGTGACCTCTGCACACTGCAAACATGATTTGCCTTGCCAGCAAATCTTTTTAGGATCAAGCTGTAAGATGGAGCTGGAGCTTTTCATATGTGTTACAGCTTGTGGGAATACACTCCTCATTTACAATATCTGCAGTGACAAAAAAGCTGCAGGTGTAGTTCCAGTGATGCAGAGAATCCCACCTAAACAAAAGAAATTGGGTCTGGTACAGGATTTTGTTTTGTAGTTCACTGGGTTCCAGCTGTCCCACAGGGAAAATACCAAGAGCAGTGGAAATCTCATTCCTTGCTCTCCATGTCAATGTGGCCTGCAGGGGTTTTACAAGCTACATGTTTCTTCTGAGTGATCCAGGAGTAAGGGCTCACAGCCCCAGTTGTCTCTCCAGTGCAGATAAAAGTAATGATCTTTGCTTTAATAGGCTCTTCCCTACAGGCATATGTAAGCATATTTAGCTATCTAACTACACCGCCTGACTCTAAGGCTGAGCTAACAGGGTTTCGGAAATTTTCAGTCAAGCATTGCCACACGTCTCTTGCCTGGCCGTCATCAGAGGGCAGCAGCATATTGGCTGATACTGAATAGTCATGAGGCATGAATGACTCTAAATCATTGCACTTGGACATTAAAATAAAATGAAAAAAAAAAAACAAAAAACAAAATAAACTTTAAAAAAACCATCAAAAAAAAAAAAAAAACCAACCAAACCAAAAAAAACCCAAAACAAAACAAACCAAGAAACCCAAGAAACCACAACCCCAAGTCTTTTCCTACCTGTGAGGGTCATGTACTCTTCATGCTGTCCAAAGTTTTGAAGAGTACCCTCGGGTCATATCTGAGAATCTCTTTCATAACCAGGCTAGAATTAATTTCTCATACTTGACAAAAGTCCATCTGCTGTCTAGCAGCTGGAGAGTGTCCAGACCATTAAAGTTTTTACAAATTACAACACTGGGACTTCTGCTTTGGGGGAGCCCCAAGATTCAGATAATTGCTTAGATACTAGAGAAAGACCAGAAAAGAAACTAAGTCCCCAGTGTCCCTCTGGCTGGCTGGGGCTGAGGGACTCCCTCTAACAGTAGCTGCATTCCTGCTGGTTTTACACAAAACATTGGGAATGCAGCTCCTGATACAGCAGACATCATTGATCTCCCTTCCTGGGAGCTGCTTACTTGCCTGTTTGGAATTGCTGCAGGCTTTTGGACTCCATAACCACCTGTGGCAATAAAGTCTATCTTTGGATGTTACCTCTGAAAAATTGTGTCTCTGAGGAAACCGCAAGATTTGGTACTGTTTGTTAGCACTATTTTGCTGTGGAGGCTGTGGGACTGACTTGCAGAAAGCTCCCTGCTATTTGCCTCCACAGCAAAATCCTGCCTGTCCTAAAGCATCTCTGAAGGAGCAGGACATGACATGTGACTCCTTTTCCAGGGAATTGTTAGTGAGGACGTGCAGCAACTTTTTTCACCTACAGCAGCCTTTGATGGGTTGGCATGGAAAGGTTTTAGGTCATATTCAGGTAAGTAAACAGAACTGTTGGCTTGAGAAGAACTGAAAAATATCTTCATTCTGGTGTGAGAGCCCTGATAATTGCCGCTATTGTCCACCCTCCGAGGTCAGCCAGCACCTTTTCAGTGGACTTAATTGTTCCCCACCCCTCTGATGGTTTCAAGAACAGTCTTGCCCATCCTTAGCCACTTGATGGTTGCAGGAGGAGAGGGTGGGGGCTGTGCCAAGACCATATGACTCACCATCCAAAAGGCATTATCTTTCCTCAAATCATGCCGGCCACGTGTTCTGGTTCAATGCCAGGCAGCAAATAAGCACCATGCAGCCACTCAACTTGATCACACCCCACCACTGGGACGGGGGAAGAGAATCAGAAGACTAAAAGTGAGAAAACTCGTGGATTGAGATAAAAACAATTTAATAGGTAAAGCAAAAGCCTCACACAGAAACAAAGCAAAACAAGGAATTAATTCACCCCTTCCCATAGGCCTCCAGGACAACAGAGCCCCATCCTGTGTAATGATTCCTTAGAAAGACAAACGCCATCACTCTGGATTGTCCCCCTCTTCCTCCCCCCAGTTTTCTACACTGACCCCAATGCCATATGGTATGGAATATCCATTTGGTCAGTTGGGGTCAGTCTTCCCAGCTGAGTCTACTCCTAACTCCTTGTGCACCCCCAGCCTTCTGGCTGTCAGGGAGATAATGAGAAGCAGAAAAGGCCTTGACACTGGGCAAGCCCTGCTCAGCAGTAATGAAAACATCTCTGTATTATCAACTCCATTCCCAGCACAAATCCAAAACACAGCCCCATCCCAGATATTGTGAAGAAAATTAACGAACACAGCCAAAGTCAGCACAGCATACAGTTTACAGCAGAGTCAGAGTGTCTGCATGAGGGAGTGAGAGAGGGAACAAACAGCTGTGAGGCACAGGGACATAAATCAGCTTTGCCAATAGAAGTCCATGCTTCTTATTACTCCTGTCACAGAAATCACTGCCTTCATTTTATACTCTTTTTTTTTTAACCACAGCAGCTACTTCATTGCATTAAGAGAAATTAGTTGTCATCATCAAAGTGATAAAAAGTGTGTGACTCAGGGAACTGAAGGCCTGTTATTACATATTCTTTGCTACACACAGCTGGTTTTAGGTACTTAGACACTTACATAGTCAAGTTTAGAAATGACAGTACCTCCATGACAGTCCCCATATTCAATACTGCTGGATATGGAAAATTCTTAAGGTGGGTGGCAGTTACTCACCTGTTTCTTTGACTCAAGATACCAGGCATTGCCAAGAGCCATGATGCTGATCCACTAATAACATGGAAAAATTTCTGTTTATAGTTTCAGCATCAAATAACAATGGCATACAGTTGCTATGGCTATTTATGTTCCATCTGTTTTTTATATTGCAATGCTGTATTGCAATGGGAAAAAGGAGATATATAAAATACATCATGCATCTTAAAAAGTACTTTTTTTTTATTTGCCAAATTGAATGCACTGTTAGGTTTTCTCACGGAGAGGCACAGAAAGATACACACTAGAAGGAAGGGCTTACAAGATCATCTTACCAGCCTTTCTGCAAACTGCTTGTCACAGCTCCCTTCATTAGACACTTCATCACTTCACCTCATGGCTGATATACAGAACTGATGGTTTACACTTCAAATGGATAACTGGCATGTGGCAATAACTTCTCCAATTTGAGTTAAGTGTCCAGCACCTCTCCATACAGCCCCTGGCTTCATGTGTTATGTACACACAATTGTACAGTGATACACAGAAATGAGATTCCCAAAGGAATCTGTGCTTCCCCTTAGACAAGTTACACGATCCACAATTAAGAAGATCCAGGGCATAAGCTGGGTAGCCAGATCTTGGGCTTTGCTATAAGGCAGCTTGGTTGTCTGTGCCAGTCAAGAAAGGCATGTGTGCATGCACGTGTACGGGCACAGAAATGAAGGGCTCTGCGTGCGTGTACCTGGGCAAACGGGTCTCTGCGCAGCTGTGTGTCTGCAGGCACACATCTGGATGCCAAAACAGGTTTTAGCTACAAGGTGTCCCTGAGCTGGCCAGCACACAAATAACAAAGGGAGAGATGAGAATAAAATTTGATTCCTGGCTGCCCAGGTACCCCACAGTGCTTAGGAATGATAAAGATGATGGCTGGCAGCAGCTGGGAAAGGAGCCCCCATAGTGGTTGAGTGGTGAAAATTACAGCCATCACCTGTCTTTGAGCCTGGATATTCCACACTGCCAGGATAGCTGTGGTAAAAGTCTACTTTGTGCTGAGCAATGAAGCCCACTGTCTGCTGGACACTGCAGGTCCCCCCGCCTTTGCCAAAGACTCCTCCATCCTCGCTGGTCACGATTGTGTAAGCGTTCTGCCCTGCTCCATAGTGCTGACAGGGGGCAGGCATGGTTTGGATGTTGCCAGCTGTGGTGATGGGGTAGCCCTGGTGGAATTTGGGGTGCACGTCCAGGTAAGTACCGCTCTGGAAGCCACTCTGAAAGGGGAAGACAGAGAGTCAGAACACATAGCTTCTCCACTGGTGTCCACAGGCCTGACATGTACTGGGGCTCTGTCCCTTCACATTTCATATTGTCTATTGACCAGCAGCAATGGCATGGAGGGCAAGAAGAACTGTGTCTGTTCCCACAGCTCAGGGGTGGATACACAATCATATATACATTCATATATGCGTAAGAGGAAAACAGCTTTTCCCTGGAAAATTTCTGTGGTATAGCCAGCCCACTGCTGAGCTACCACCAGTACACATGGTGTGGTGCCAAGTCTGTGCCCCTGTATTGAGCAAACCAGAAGGCCAGGTACACTCGTGTGCTTAAGCTGCCCCCACGGAGGAAATACGGGACTGATCTGCCCAGACAGAAGAGCCATGATGAGCCAGGTGCTGTGTTCTTACTTGCGTGAGACACTGAGCCCGTTCGCTCCACAGGCTCTGCTTCTGGCACCTTTTCAGCTTCATCCTCCGATTCTGGAACCAAGTCTTCACCTGGGAGGGGAAGGGAAAGCAGAGAAAATGTCAGCAAAGGAGAGGGAAGAACAAATGTAACCAAACTCACAAGCAGGAAGAACCAGAGGGAGTGACCAGATGGCAGAGATACATGGGCAGCAGCAGATAAAAGCCTTTAAGAACTCCTGGGGGGGTGTTGCCACGGGGAGAGATCTGTCTAGCAGCCTCAGCAGGTGGCTAATGCAACTGTGTGATGGGGGAGGGGGTGGCTCGGTGTCAAGAGACAGTGATAGTTGGGACGAATGGACTCATTCCAAACGTGAAGGTGAGTGACTGGTGTAAATCAGATCCACCGGTACCTCAAGAAGCCCCCTGCACTACAGGCAAACTTCTAAGATGCTGTTTCTGCATATTTGGGAAAAGAGAAGGGACAGACCTGCTCCTGGTCCCCAGCAGTTCCCAAATTCAAAGCTCCTTGCTGGGGCGAATTCCAGGGCCATTTCCCCCCCGGGGCTGTGTCTGCACTGTGAAAGCAGCCTTTCCAGGGATGTGGATTGAAGGAAAGAGCAGACTGTCCCACCTGCCTTGTTCCTGACAGAACCAGTTCAGCGTGTGCCGTGTATGTGCACTTACAATGCACGTATAACTTTTTTTAGTCCCAGGGCATCCCGGCCATCATGCCCAGCTCTGAGATTCAAATCTCAGGAAGATTTTGGACTTGTAACTATGAGCTCCTGTGCCCCACTGCTCAGCCTCCACTGCTTTAGGAAGGCATGATTGGAGGCAGCATCATTTCACTACAGGCAACCTACCTGGAGATCAGCAGAGACACTAAAGGTCAGTGATGTGTGAACCTAGCAGCACCCACAGGGAGGAGGGAGCACGTGTCAAGCAGCCAGGCAGTGCTGAGTGTGGAACATTATTAGATACTGGACAAGATAAGACCCAGGAGACACTAGCAAGAGCTTTCAGCATGTCCCAGCAGCCCCGTGATTCAGAGAACAGATGCACGCCAGGGTTTCTGAGAAGTTCACAGTGCATGAAAACATCTGTGAAGTGCTGTCAAGCCCAGGGTAGAGACTGTTTGTGGTGAACAACATATTCATCACTGGGTTTGCAATTCTACTACGGGTGTTGGCAACAGAACCTTTAACTGACCCCCGACTTGGGAGGCCCAAATGAGGTGCCACTGACCGCTCTATCTGCAAAAGTGCTTCTGATCTCTGGGCATGAATAAGCAGGTGAGCAACAGTTAGCTGGCACCTTTGCCTCAGTCCCTGCTGGGGACTCATCTTTCCATCCTGGCACTCCCTTAAGTGACCGCTCAGCCACGGTGAGATCGAAACACTGTGGGTCAAAGTCTCTGTGTTCACCTGCTTGTAGGTGAGCCCCAGGGCAAGAGCCAGCTCCCGGATCTGCTGGGGGCTGAGGTACTTCTGGCTCTGGAAGCGCTGGTGCAGGGTTAGCAGCTGCTCCTTGGAGAAAGCTGTCCGGCTCTTGGTCTTCCTGATCCCCTCCACGCCATATTCTCTGCCCTTCTGAGACTTAGCTGAAGGCTGTGGGGATGAGGATGAGGAATGTGGACTGGTGGCCGAATCTGGTGTGAATTGGCTGAAATTCCCAGAACTAGATGAAGCTGGGGATACTTCTATAAATAAAAATAAAATGAGAAAAGGTGTAAGAGACAAAATGTCTAGCTGTAAGGGTATGAGCATGCTCCCTGCCTGCTGTAGAGCTCCTTGCCTACCAGACAGGAGCTTTTTGGAAGCAAAGGTTTGTGTGACTCTCCTTTCTTCACAGACCTGTGAGCACAGACAAGCACATTGAGAGCGAGCAGCTTCCCAGCTCAGTCCCCTCTGGGATCTTCATGACTCCCTTTTGCCAGGCAGAAAAGTCAGGGCAGGGAGTGGTGCAAAAGCGTGGTGCACATTGGTTCACAGTGAACTCTCCTCCTCCAGATGGCCTCAGTAATATTTCAGTCTGATTGTGGTGTAAAAAGGCCTTGTCATGACTGCAAGCATAGCTCTGGTTGCTGGCTGGTCTCCCCAGAACTGCCTGCCCAGCAATACCAAGGCACTCAATAGAGACAAAACAACCTCTGACCAGGGTGTACGGTGGGGCAGAGCAGCCAGTGCTCACAGTGAGGGCAGCAGGTGGAGAACATCAGGCATTGGATATTGGCTCAGTCCTGTTTGCCTTTGTCTCCAGCCACACACCACAGACCGTGCCACTGCTGGAGACACTGTAGGTGGAAGGACCTATTTGTCTGAGAGGGGTTTTTGGTGAGAGAAGAATGAAGGAGAGAAATTTCACACGGTAAAGGAGAGGGAGAGGAAAGGTGGATGTGTGAAACAGGTGAAAGGAGGCAGCAATCCTGTACCAGGGACACAGGGGACAAAATTCAAGAGTGCAGAGGAAGGCATTCAAGCCCCTTCTCATTTGTCCTGGTACATGTCCTAAGTGATCTCTGTCGATGGCAAAGTTGAGATAAAGACCTAAGGGAAAAGTTTCCTGAACAATCTGGGCTCCTAGTGAAGACAAAACCTGACAAGATGCTAAGTCATTCAGGCTGCAGGAATAAGAAAATGTGTCACATGCCAGATTACTGGGGTCTGAGAGAGGCTGAGACCTTCTCAGGCCAACCTGACTGAAGGGCTGTGATACCAGTCACCCCTCTTTCCCCTAACTACAGTGATGTATCTGCCCATCCCTCCCTGCTCCAGCAACTCCTCTGCAAACTGTCCTGCACGGTCCATCCCCTCTCTTCCTACTGGAAGTGCAGTGGATGGGGCAGTGCCATTTCAGTACACACCTTCTGACTACTGAGCCCAACCAATGTCCCCCAACCTCCTTACCAGTCACCCTGAGACCTGTGACACTGAGACACTCTCCTCAACCACCAGAACATATGTCCAGAGCAAGGTACTGCTGTCCCCCGGAGGAATGGGCTTCCCACCCATCCTACAAAACCTTTCCTTCTTCTGCCTAAGCTGAGAGTCTACTAAGCAATCACTCAAAAGTCTTGGAGTCCTGTTGGACCTCAGAAAGGTGGCCACGTCTGTGGCAGTGGGCCCCTTGTTACTCTCCTTACAGAGGCATGCCTGTCTCTGTGGTGCCTGCCACTCAAGGCTTACCTGCTCTGCTATCCCATTTGCTATCCCCAGGAGATGACACCACCCAGAGCAGGGGCTGGGTGAACAGCCAGGGGTGTAGTGGGGCAGGTTTCCAGCGCTGGGGAGCGAGGCCATGAGGATTGCAAAGGGATTCTGTCTGCAAGCAGGAAGAGGCTGTCAGCAGAAGAGGTGCAAAGGCCTGTGGTGTCATGTGCATGGGGCTAGGCTGCAGAGCCTTGAGGAAGCTGAACATCAGGGACCTGGCTGCATGGCAAGCCAAAACTTCACAGGGTATCACAGGATGCTCGGCTCCTGCAGGCTGTGCAGTAAAAACCTTATAGGGAAGAAATTAGTATGCTGGGAACGTGGGCCTGGAAAACAGGAAAGTGTCCTGTTAGACAGGAACCACAGCGAGTCACTGTAGAACTAAAGCTCCCCCAGGCTGCTGCATGACCTATCATCCTAAAGCCCCATGAAATGTATCGTGTGCAGCTCCAGCTCAGGACAAAAGTGCTCCCTCTCCCATGAGAAGAGAGGAAAGGAGAGAGGAAGCAAGAAACACAAACAACAGTGCAACAGACATGAACATTAAAGCCTGTGACAGACCCACTCCCACATAGCCTTGACATCTGCAGACCTTGACTTCCACAACGGGGCTCTCTCTCTGAGAGAGGTAGGAGGGTGTTTGAAGATGGGGTTACAGTCTGTGTACCAAACCCAACAGGGGCACACAGGAGTCCATCTGCCCGCTGCCTTTGACGGGCAGGCAGCACGCAGAGAAGCTACATGGCAGGCAGCCACATGCCGAGCAGCCATAGGCACTCTGCCTGAGCCTACAGCTTTCCGTAGCAACTGACAGCTTGAAAGTGGCACCCCAAAACCTGGCTCTCCTCCCACCCATTTACTTTGCTAGGGTGCTGCCCTACTTGACCACAATGTGGGGCTGGGCGAAAACCTGCTCTTATCAGCTCTTCTATTGCCCCTCACTGGACTGGGAGAGGAATGGCAGGAACAGAAAATGTCACTGTGGTGAGGCCTGGGACTTTTTGGTTAAAAGGGAAAGGCAAAGCAACAAGAGCACAGAAAGAAGAGGGAAATAGAGGAAAATGGCAAAATGAAAGGAGCAGTGTGAGTAACGATGCTAGATTTAAAGGAGCAGATCTCCCGGCACCCAGTGATTCAGAGCAGGCCTTGGCTCACAATTAATAAGCACATAAAGGATGCAAGGAGTTTGCAAGGGGATGAGGGATGCCACAAGAAGTATCTCCAGGATGTTTCTCTCGATGGCACACATGACAGCATTTATCTAAAAGGAGGCCCAGACATTCCCGCACCAAGAACCATGAACTTCCATAAGACCAAGCTGTCACTCCGTCCTTCAGCCTGGAGCACAGACCTGACAGTGCCTCGACTCCTGCAGGCTCTTTTGAGGTTTAGGAAACCGCTTGGCAGTCACCCAAGAAAAGTACCATGGAAAAGTGGTGTGACCGGCGAAGGTCACCCCTCCTCCTTGCCTACCACACCGCAGTTTGCCTAGGTCACACACTAGGAAACCAAGGCAGGGAAAGAGAAAAATCCGCTAAAAGTCATTTGAGCCTGACCTGGGAGCAGAGTTATCCTGGGGGGTCAGCTGCAGGATTTAGCTGCAAGGCCTTACCTGCTGTGTGCCTCCTCCCCGCAGCCTCCGGAGAGTGCCTGGCCTCGGCGCTTCCCGCGGGCCCGGCCGCTGTGGGGGCTTGCCCCGCGTCCCCCGCCGCGTTCCAGTAGAGCTCCAGGCACCCCCTGGCAGCCCCGCCGGGGTACGCGGGGTACGGGGGCAGCGCCAAGTGCGCGCACATGGGGGGCAGCCGGAGGGGCGGATCCCCCCCTCACAGCAGATGTCACCTGCACCTGGGGGACAGGTCCCACCACGGAGCTGACGCGGCCCCGAAGCGCAGACAGGCCTTTATAGCCGGCCATTCCCTGCCTGGGACCGCAATATTCACCGCGGCCCGCTCCTCCGGGCTCTTTGTCATGTTAAAGAGGCTGATCGGTGGGGTGGGGTGGGGACGGAGCAGGGGGGAGGGAAAGCAGCACTTGGAATGGCATCAGGGCTGAAATATGTCCCCTCTGAATTCTTCCCATTCTGCAGGTTCCTCGGTCACACCTGAGCAGGGTCTGACCCAGAGCCCCAGGACAAATCCCGCTGTTTGCTTCTGTGGGCTGCGCTGAGCTTGTCGCGGCTCAAAATCCCGTGAGCGCGGATGTCCCGTGCAGGACAGCTGTTCCCTGCATTGGGACAGCCCATCCCGGCCGGTCTCCACCACGGGCAATGCACAACAGCTAAATCTGGTGCTGAGCTGCTCCGTACCGTGCCGGCCAAACCCACACCCTGCCCTGGGGTTGTGGGGAGGGTTCTGAGACCTTTACTTTGTGGCTTGTGTCACACTGACACCTCCCCAGGACCCACAGACACCCCCTACTGAGCTGGCAGCACTTCCCATGCTCTTGGTGCTGGTGTCAGAGATGGGAGAGGGGGGGAAATGAATAAGAATTAGAGCTGGGAACTAGAACATACCTTTTCTTTTCTTTTTCTTTTCTTAACTGAAGGAATTTCCTTCATACAGGCTTTCGAGGGAGCCAGCTGAAAATGTGTTTGGCCAATCTTCAACAACCCTGTGCCAGAGGAAACTCAGAAAAACTGGGCAAGTCACATCCAACACCAGATCTCACTTTGCAGAGCAGGCTCAGAAATCTCAGCTGGCTGGTCTCCAAGGGGACAACCAGCAGAGACATTTCCACTGTGGAGCTAGGGAAAGATCTAATGCATGTAAGGTCCAGAGCTAGAAGATTTGCTTGCCCATGGCCTTTCAGAAGCACATCCTTTTATTTGTGTAGCCTTGGCTATGGCCTTTGTCAGGCTGCTGCAGGTTGGTTGGAATAAAGGAGATGAAAAATTTCCTTTAAGACAGGGTTTGCTGATGTTTCCTGACATATGGCCTACCCAAGGGGGACAGGCACCTGCAGAGTTGTTCATTAAATAACTAAAGGTTTAAAGGTGAGTGAGATACAGAATTCACCTGTGGGCCTGTAGATTGGGCTTGTTTTGGTCCCCTCTCATCAGCAGGTTTTGCTCATCCTCTATTTAGGAAAATTTTATTAGTTTAATTTCAAAAGACATTGTGAGTCTCTCACTAATGTCCATTTCTCAATAGAGAGATAGAAGTTCCAGAGTTAATTAAAATACTTCTTGCTAGAACCAGCCCTGCTTTGGCACCAGGACACATGCATGCCTCCTGTCAGCAGCTCAGAGCTGAAGGTGCTGATCTGCAGAAGTGTAAAATGATTTCAAATGGACAGTCCTTTCACTCCTCTGAACCTCTTTACTTCACCAATGCTGGTTGCTGCATTACTTTCATCCCAAGTCTGTGCTCATCCCAAGCATCCCAGCACCTGCCAGGAGGACAGGGGGGAACCTGCTTGCTGTGAGTGTCCAAGTATCAGCAGGGAGAAGATACAGACAGGTGGGGGAAAGCAACAGAAATAGGAAGTAGAATTTAGATCAGTTTAAAAGGACGTAGAACACCACTTCTACCAGGACTTGTGCTGCTGCTCTGTGCCCCATGGCAGGTCACTACTCCTGGCCTCCCTGTCTGCAGAGACACTTTCCCATGAGGTGCAGACTGGAGGCAGCTAGGGACCTGGCTAAAGTCTCTTTAACTTGGCATTGAGTTTTATGTTTTCTGTTTGCATGAAACATTTTTTACTTTACAAATTGCAGGGATTGACATACCTCTGCATAAGAACAGCACAAATTTTTTATGTTAAATGTACTTGGAAAACTTAAAGCAAAACAAGGGCTTTTGAGCATATCTGACTCAATAGAAACCCAAGAGCATCCTGAATATGTCAATTATGCTGCTACAGCCTCTAAATTTGCTTTGGCTCATGTCTCCCTTCTGAATCATTCTACATTTCAGAGCTGCAGTGCCACAAGAGCTGAGATCACTGTCCCTCACACCTGCCCTCAAGCCCTAGCTGATTGAGCACCAGCTACATGAGTTGTACAGAGCTTGGGACCCCGCTGGGGCTGGGCAGCTGCAGTGCCACCAGCCAAGGAGAATGTTATGCTCTCCTTCTTACTCATGCCTGGTCTGTTACCACTGTGTTCAAATTTTCATGGCCTTAGGTGCAGTTAGGATATGAAACCAAGGTAGCAGACCTGGGAGGTATCAACATCTCTTTTAGGATTGTTGAACCTGAAGACCTGGCAGAAAACACAGTGTGGGTGCTGCTGTGGGTGGCAGTGGGGGTCTGTGTAGCTTTTGGGAGTTTCACTGGCTGAGCACTTCACACTTGATCTCATTGATTTCAGCTGCTTCTGAAGGTGTCTGGGGTCTTTCCTACAAGGTGCCCAGAGGCCATAATAAACCAGTGTAGTCACTTGCACTACAAAGTCCCTCTAGGCAGCAGCTGGGGAGGAGGGTGGTGTCACTCCTGGGAGCAGAGTCACCTCCCTGGGGGCAGGAGGGGGACAGAGGGGCAGAGGAGCTGAGGGAACCTCAGAGTCTCATTCCCTGTGGTTTCAGAGCAGCAGCACCTCTGAGGGAGCAGCTTATGTCCCCCACAAAACATGTGACACAGATGTGGCTTGGCATCCAACCAAGTCTGGTTGGTTTGTTACTGTTTTGTTCCAGACCCGGCCCAAATGCTCACTGTTATCTGACAATGCTGAGTATGGTTTTGGTTAATTATTCAAAGATTGTTAATACAGTTGTTTTAAGAAAAAGGCTTTAATAGTACTGTTTTATAATATTTCTCCCTTTTTTTTTTTTGAAGCCTCAAACAAATGCCCTGCTTTGTTTAAACATTTGTAGAGTTGTTGTGATCGCTATTGATACTAATGGCTTAATCAAAATATATTTTAAGAGGAAAAACCTGGAAAAATAATGCAGTTTGAAGGATAAGAAGTAAAGTAGCTAAAACGTTCCCACATTGCAACATTACCACTCCTTTCCCCTTTCAGCCACTTCGTTCAGCATGTTAATTCTTTCATCATAACTTGAACTTGAATTTGCCTCTTTTAAAGCACCATACTTTTCTCAGACTTTTCTTTTGGTGATTTTCCACATTTTTTCTTTGTTTTCTGTGAGACTATGCTGTAATCTAGTTAGATCCCTGTGCTTGCCTGGTGTCACAATGACCTTGTACTCTTTATAAATATTGTTAATGAGTCTGCAAAAGAAAAGGGTTTTTTTTTTCCCTGCTAACACACATGGCTTTGCTGAACCGAGAGTAGGCAGGGGAAAGGAGAATTTATTCCAAAAAATCATAAATGTGCTGCTACTTTCTGGGGGTTTTAGGTGTGTAGTACTGGGCTGAAAAATTCTGAAAGGGGTAAAATAACTTCCCATTGAGGGAATATAGCCAATTTCATTTGGGTGATCATAAAAAGAAAAAAAAAAAGGAAAAGTATTCTTTTTCCCTTTTTCCACTGTTCTCAGCCTAAGGCTGGTGAGAACTGGTACTTTGCTGTACATAGCAACCATCCAGAGCCACAAAAAAGTAAGTTAAGACCCCTCAGGGCCGAAAGTTGTAAGGGGATCGATGGTAACACCTACTAAAAAGACTGGGGGAGGGTCTAGAAGGCCTGCAAACCTTAAATAACATTCGTAAGTGTTTCCTAGCTGCCTTCAATTTTTCCTTCTGCAAATGTAATTTAGGGCACAACTTCACATGTTAAGTGGTTTTGGTTCATGAAGGAAGGGAACAGAGGGCCCCTTCTCTTAAATTACTCAGAGTAATAAAAGCCCAACTTATTTTACTGTGCAAAATTTTTCAGTAAGATCAGTGAAAGGTAAAAATTTAAATCTGTGCCACAGCCAGAAATATGCATATACATACACATATCCTCCTCCTCTCTCCCCTACTCTTTTTTCTTTTTTTTTTTTTTCTTTGTGTAGGAAAAAAAAAAATTTGTAAGGATCAAGAAATGAATGGGCTTAGTTTCCAACAAAGCAGTTTACGACAAGCTGTTGATCATTATTGTGAGATGGATTTTTCTGCTCATCCATCCTTCCTGGAGTCCTTCACACAGTCAGGCCCTCAAAGAGAAGAACAGTTTGACACTTATGCCAAGAGGAAGATGAAACTGGAAAAAATATCTGTCAATGTTGCCAGCACTCCCACAGTCTCCTGGGTCTCACTTGTAGGATTTTACTTCCCATTTTGCCAGAAAAAGGTGTGATCAGTGTAGGCAGAAGGCCTGGACAATATTACCACATCTACCGCTTTAAGTCTCATTCCAGCATCTCTTGGAATGTAGTAGACTCCTCTGCTCTCACACATCCTTCACAAAGCCCAGTCTAGCTTCTCTCCCTTGTCTTCATGTTTAAAAGGCACCTGTGGTTGCTAGCCAAAGCAATTTCTCTGGCTGTATGGCTACAAGTTATGGAAAATATAGCTAATTCCTGTCCAGCCTGATGCTGCTGTGCGTTTCCCACTTCCCAAAGTGCCTGTCTGTGCCAGGCATGTGCCACCAGCTGAAAGAGATGTGAGAGTCCAGCATCAGAAATGGAAGGTGGAGCTTTATCCCTATTCAATATGAATTTTCACTTTGAAGAAATAAGTTTGCATATAAAATTATAGCAAGGCTACGCTCCAGATCTACCATGTCTAAATTCCCTGCAATAATGGATCTTAACTGCTGTTAAAGTCATCTGTGGTATATTTTCTCCCAGAAAGGAGGGGAGGGTTTTTATAATGCTTGCTTCTTTTTTGGTACTTGAACTGTTTCCTTTTCTCTTTAACAAAAGCCATGAGGATTTTTTATGGTGTTATTGCCACAGCACCAAGATGTCTGAAGTCTTGAAATCTCAAATCATGTTGAACCGTTTTGTGTCATGCATAGCATTTTAATCTAAATGTGCATATAAAGAAAACACTCCCCCATCATTGGAAAACTCATCTGGTCCTACAGAGATGTGGTCCCTGCGTCACATTCCCCAAACTTGCTCCTAGGCAAATTTTCCAAAGAATTCCCACTTAAGTGTAATTTAGAAAACCGCAGGTCCCCGTGGCTCTTCTGCCAGTTCAGTTGTCAGTACCTGGGAGTATATCCACTCATCCAGCACTTTGATATTAGGTTTTTACCATAACATTTGGATTGGATTAGGCTCAAGATATGTTTTCCATGTTCCTTCCATGGTTTTCACTCATCTTGCTCCACGACCAGTGGATCAATGCACAGTCTCATAAGGGAATGGTGAAAGGGTCTTCAATATCTTGTGAGGATGTGGCAGACGAGTAGAGGGTGAGCTGGTAGGGAAAGCTGCCCACAGAACAAGGCATAAAGAAACTGTTGGGACACCTCTGCGAGGGTGTAAGTTACAGAGAGAGCAGGTGATGGATTTTGGCAGGGGGGAAGAAAGTTAGAGGTTTCTCAGTTGCATTAAATGCAGACAAAGGCTGCCTTGAGGGGGTTATAGGCCCTGGAATATCAAACCTTGAAGACCCTTTGACATATCTGAGGCTGGAAGAAGAATGTAGTGGTCTCCTTTTCCAGTCACCGGCTCTGGTATCTGGGATTCCAGCAGCCCAAATGTGCCAGGAATTAAGTCTCCCCAGACAGAGATAACATAGCAGAGCTCTGATCAAGGGACTTATATCAAAGGAGCAAATCTTTCAGCCCCGGGGATGAATCATCAGAGCAGTTTATTCCAACCTTTACTCCTCCTTTCAAGTATCAGGTTCAATTGCAGCAACGGCAGCACAAAAGGCTTCGTCATTCTAGGTGCTGAAAACGCAGGGAAAACACAACCGGGAGGAATGGAATTCACAGGTGATACAAGGCTGGGAGTGTGTGGCAAATACCACAGAGAACAAAGAAGTGATGTAAAAGGAACCTATCTTGCTTGGGCAGGGAGGAAGAAGAAGAGATGGGGGCTGGTCATGCACCTGAGGAGAAAGGATCCCCAAGGTTAAGTATTCAAAGGGAGATGTCTAGAAAGCACAACTTGGGAGGAAAATAAAAAAATGGTAGGCAAAAGAAATGCACGTTTGCCAGCTGAGGTATACCAAATTCAAACAATAGCAATATTATTTTGCAGACATTCAAGCACATGACAAAAATCCTTGTANGTAAAATAAGTTGGGCTTCTATTATTACTCTGAGTAAACTTATTTTCCTGCATGGGCAGACTGAGGCTGCATTTGGGCTCAGGAAAGGGCCTGTAATTGTACATAATGGGCCACTCCTTGGCCAAGGAGAAACAGCTTGTCATTGCAAAAAACCCGTGCTTAAAGCTGAAAGGCACTACTAATACTGCCCACAGTTATGGTGGGGTTACACAAAGAAGGTCACATTCTGTTTTGCATGCCCTGCAAAATGTGGGGGTGAGGAGGAAAGAGAAGCCCCAGGGAAGAGCAGCAAGCACAGGAGTGTTATAAAACAGCTTCTCTCTGCCAAGCAAGTATCAAACCAGAATTGCAGCATCTCAGCCTCTCTGCTTCTCAGCAATACGTGGATCTAATCTCTGTTTACATACAGGGGGAGATCTGTCTTGTCTGAAGGCATTCCCACTGCCTGTTGCACTCAAGTTGTCCTACCTCCTACAAAGCAGGTGAGGACACGTGGAAAAGGCTGAACTGGAAGGCACAATTCTGGGAACTCTGATGACAGTAGATGAGGTTGTGTGTCACCACAGCTCTACCAGTTATTCACAGTCATCTCACCTGTACAGAGATGAGCTGGAGGGCCAAGTTTGGTCTGGTCCTCTGCCTCATCAGTGTTGGTTATGTCAGCTGATCCTTCAACAGGCTTTCCTGGGACATCAGTCACATCATTGCTGGATCTCAATAAACTATGCTGTCAATGGGTCTGCTTTCCTCACGAAGCTGAATTAGCTCTTCAGGGAAAACAAGAGCAAGACCACTGACTCTGCAGAAAGATCATTTATCTCTGGAGCCTGTAGCTCAGGTGCATGCCAGGAGCCACAGAACTGCTGCTGAGCTGTAGTCTGGCTTGGGCTGTGGTTCAGTGCATGGGGATTTGGGTGAGAGGGAAGGAAGTGCATGTTTTGTGGGGTGGTGGCATGGCACTCGTATTTCAGAGTGCCCTGTGCTTTGGCATGACACCATTTACCCCTATGAGTTGTCAGCTGCCTTAAAAGATTCTTACTGATAATTTCATTGCAGATGAATCTAAGCTTTGCAGGAATTGTGTGTGCGTGAGTGAATATCAGTCACATACATACATATATATATGTGTGTATACATATATATATATATATATGTATGTATGTATGTATGTATACACACACACATGGCCTCTTTCAGCTGTGAGGCATCTGGGAAACACATGCTGCCAGTGTGTTGCCACATAACCAGGCACGTTTCCGTGCCTGGAAAACAGGGTAACACAGAGTCAGCGCACTCCAGCGAGGCTGCACTCTGTAGCTTGTGTTTTTCCCCCAGGGCACTGTGCTGTAGCAGGATTGAGGCATCTCTGGAGCAAGGAAGAAATTCATGGCCCAAAGGTAATCAGCTTGTGGGGATGTAATGTTAAACTCATTGGGAAGACAACATGGAGGGTGGAGGGGAGAAGGGATTTGGGTTGGTGGCCTGTGAAAATCTCAGCATGAAAAAAAAACCAGGAAAGATGTTTTTTATGAAATTATAGTATTCTTTTGGGAAAATACCCCATAGTAGAAGGAAGGACTGAGTGTGTTCAGGGGCACAAGAAAATTCTTGAGGTACAAGAGAGGACCCAGAGATGACCAGGTAATGCAAGTCTGTCTTCATCCATGCTTTTAGTTTTCCCATCTCTGTGCTGTTTTGGCCCCTTTTTTTGTGATAGCTGGGCCACTGACAAATCACCCAAAGACAGTGCTAACAAGGAGCATTCAGTCTTTTCAACTCTGGTAATAGAGACTTCCATGTACAAATGCAGTCTCAGGTCTCTGGCTGCTGCTGGAAGAGACCTTGGCGCTGCCTTGCACTCTTCCTGCAAGGCACCAAGTACATCAGAGGCAAACCACTGGCTCAGCAGGAATTTTGTACCCCCATTTGCTACAGAGACCACTGAGAGTTTTGTGTGGGGGCTAGATCATTCAGGGGATCTGGGTGAAAACCTTGCCTCTGTCTGTTGCAAAGCTGGGCTTGTGTGCATGGCTGTATGATTAGAGTAATTCAGCTTTTGCATTTAGTTTCTCTGCAGAAGAAAGGAATTTGCAGATCTGCAAGCTGGGATCAAGGCTGCCAGAAGGTCTCCCCAGATGAGGCTGGGGGTGTGGACACTCTGTACCTTTTCATAACACTACTGGCAAGAATCAAGCAGTGTTTGTGCAACCAGAGTGCTCACACCCACAGCGCACACATCACACGTGTGCTCAGCATGGCTGTGCTCCAAAACCATCCTGGCAGCACCTGGTTCAGAGAGACTGGGAGCAGGGGCAGTACAATCACTTTGGCTCCCAGATCTTGCAGCCAGCTGGCCCTGCAGCTGCCCAGCACTTCCAGCCCTGCAGTGCTTTGCGCTGTGCAGGGAGACTATAACCCCTTTCCCTTGTGTCCCTCCTTCACCTTCTTTCTCTTTCATGTCAGGCATGATAAGGAGATGAGGAACCACAGTCTGTGTTATGCCTCTGCAGTGTCCTTCATGTCAGGGCACTGCACAAGCAAAGGCACCCAGTACTCTGCACATCCAGTGTGCATTGCAGCTTCCCAGGAGCTTTGCATTTCCATGGTCTCTGTTTTTAAAGTGTCGCTAATGTTTCCTGACCCTGCCTTCAGCAGGACAAAGCATGCTCTCTCAGTTCAGTTTAGTCAATAAAAAGGTTAAGTTTAAGTCCCAGTCAAGGGAAAAAAATGAAAATGTCTTTTCAAGAACCAACACTGTGCACTAAATCTTTGCTAAAGCCTAATTTCTAATCAGCCCTGGTGTTTGGGCTTTGGCTACTCTGTCCTCACATACACAGTCAGTCAGGAAATGGACTTTCCAGTCACAAGGGTAACGTTTCTCTTCCCTTACTTCTACCTATTTTCCCCATTTTTATTTTCTTATTTATTTCCTTTTTTTGCCCCCAATTACATTTGGAAAAAGCAATCAGACTTGCTCACAGAAAAAGATGGCTCTAAACAATCTGTTTGGAAACACAAAAACCATACACTAATATGACACTTTTAAATTTTTTTGTGTGTGTGACTAGAGTGTTACAACACACACCATGACCTATGAACTGCATACGATCAGTGTGAATGTCACCCTTGCATCAGAATGAGAAAAAGGAGGAACACAAAGGTGGTGGGGTGCTGCTCTACAAAAGCTTTGTCTCTTTCACAAAATAAGGAAATATACTGGCAAGTATTCCTCTCAACATTTCTGCATGGATAAGTTTTTGTGAGATGGACAAGCCCCTGCAGGTTTCAGCAGTGGTGGTGTCTGCCCACACTGGGCTTTGCTGACATTGGCCTTGGCCAGTTCTGTTGGGATCTGGTCTTGCACTACCTACCACAGGTAGAGGAAGATACCTCTGCTTTGTGCTTATGGCCAGGCTGCTCTGATTTGCCACTGGGAGACCTTCTGTCCAGCTGAGCCAGCTGCACCTTGCATGCCCATCAGTTTTACCTGCCTGTGCCACTTAAAAGGTCCTGTGCATTTTATCAGTTTCCACTGAGCCCTTTATGCAGGTTGCTCTGAATGGCAGCTGACAATAAATTCCAACAGCTGATACTGTGCGAAAAATGTCTGTTTTGGTCATGTTTTTCTTTGGGTTAATGTGAAAAATCTCATTCTGCAGACAATTGTGCGTACTATTTTCTGTTTTGCAGGATGTGAGTAACTTTCTGAAGATGTTGATTGCTCACATCCTGTGGGGCACTTGCAATCTGGTGTACACGGATCTAAGACACAGAGTTAAATGTGCCACTTTCATAACCCACAGAAAATATACCTATGGCGTGCTAAATTGGAATTTTCAAAGGCCACCTGCCATCTCTCACCACACCCAGCTCCCTCATTGTGGTGATTGTTACAACTTGACAGTGCTGAATTTACCAAATCAAGTGCGGTCTCTGTGCCAATATGATGCAGCTACACGGCTGAAAAACTGCTGTGATGCAGCTGGAGATAGCAGCAGGACAGGTCCCTACTAAAAAATAACACCCCACAGTTAATAAATACACGTGGGTGTAGAAACTCGGTAAGAAGTATTGAGGCAACATTTGTCCTTCCTGCTCTCCTCCAGCAGTGACTGTCAGTGTAGCTCTGCACTTTTATTTCTCAGTGTGAAGATCTCACTCAGGTGGGCACGAACTTTGCTCACCGACTTCCCTCGGGCCAATGGAAATATCCAGGTGCAAGAAGGGCAGTGTTTAGCCCAAGATCACCCAGCCGGTCAGCAGGAGAGTGAGATGCGAGCTGCTCCAAGCGCCTGCTCTGCCCAGGAGGTGGCACTGCCAGCTTTGCTGCCTGGACCGGGCGCTTCTTGCGCAAACACAGCCTGGCCAGCAGTTCCTGTTCGAACCCCGCCTGCCAAGCACCACCCCGTGATAAAACCTAAGTCATCTACCCTGTTCTGTTTGCTCAGCTTTCACCCTGATTGTCCCTTCTCCCAACAAGATTGCTCAGGTCAAAAGCCCAGAGAAGACATTGCACACTGGCACAACTTCTTGCTGCACCTAAAACGCTCAGCCACCTTTCCTCTCCTTTTCTTGCCACTCCCTTCCCTTTCCTGTTTTTCCCTACCTCTCAGCTCTGATCTGTCAGAAGTGAGTAGATGCTCCAAACGTGTGCTGTGTTTTGTAGCATTGCTGTCTGTTTTTAACTTGCACATCCAAAATTTTTGCAAGTGCACTGGTGTTTTCCCAGCCTTCTCATCAATGGCTATCAAGCTCTGCTTTATCCACAGGACAGAGAGGCCCCAGAGCACACCAAGTCCTGTTTCTAGCTGCTGAAATGAGATTAGCCTTCAGCATGCCACTTATTCCAAAGCTGTCAGCATTTTTTGTTCATTCCCACCACCTCAGTGTGCTTGGCAGCCATCTCTGTACCCACAGAACACTCTTGGATGGACATGAAAGAACTCTTTGGAGGGAGCGTGGTGACAAAAAGACAAAGACTGCCGGATGACAGCAAGTGCTGAGCTGCACATTCTTGGTGGATATAGGCTAGAGTTTATTTGCCTCCTCTGCCTCATGTCTGCCTGTTCCCAGCCCACCTTGCAGTCATGACTAAAAAGTGGGGTCTCACACCAAGACACCTAAATAGCTAAAACTACCCGATGGCCACTCCACCTCACTTCAAACAGCTCCACTCACAGCCACACCACTTTCAAGGATTCTCATATAAAATGTCTTTTCAACCACCATTGCCTTCAGAGATCTGACCACTCTTTTCTGCATACTTCTCTCTCCTTATCACACACAGCTCCCTCCTGTCTCCTGCTGTAACTGCCAGACACACTGCCAGCAAGTGACCCAATGCTCTGGGTGTATGATAATCCTTCTGGCTACCTCACTACAGGGACCATTTCCTCACAGCCCCAGGACTCCATTCCAGAGTCACTCACTGTCTCCTGCTGTGTTCATCGCTCAGGGCTTCACTCCATTCCATCCTTCCTTGGCTTCCTCTTACTCAGTTCCCTAAACATCATCTTCAGTATCAAATCAATCTTGCCCTGATGCACCAGTGCCATGCTGACTGCTCTGAGACGGCAGAAAGTGCTTGCTGGGCTTTGGGAGTGCAATGGCCTTCCGCATGGACAGCCTCCCTTGTGTCCATGTTCATGTAACACCAGAGAAGGAAGGTAGGCAACTATTTGTGTGCCAGAAATCCAGAGTTCCAGCTGTGCCATCAGTCATTCTTCCACGGATTTGCAGCATGAGAGCATTGTAGAAAGACAGTGGCACAGCACAACTGTTTGCCCTGGCCAACACTGTGCAAGACAGCATCTTCAAACTCTTTTTTTTTTTTTTTTTTTTTTTTTTTCTGTTTGTGTAGCAAGTCTGGTAATTTTGAATGAAACTCATCCTAACTAAGGAAGGAGCTTCACAATGAATTCAAGTGCAAAAAGCACGTCACGTGTGTAAGAGCTGGGAAAAAAGATAGGCTATGGAGAAGGAGGATGGAAGCATTGCTTGGATACAGAAGGACAAAATCAGAAAGGCTTTAGAGTCCAGCTAGAGAACAAACTTACATGGAACAGGATGGATGACAAAGGGATTGTGCAACTATCCCAGTACCCAGTCCAGGGAAAATACAGGTCTGCTGAGGAATGGGGAGACAAAGTAGTGGCCAATGTCTCAGCCTTAGATGCGGCTGAAGTACTCAAAGCCTTCCTTGCTATAGTCTGTAGAAGCGAAGTCTGTTCCAAGATTTCCAAACATATAATAATGGTTTGTAAAACTGAGGGACAGCAAGGAGTGGGGCAGCACCAGGCTTGATACTACTTAGGGAGGTTGAATATATTACAGTGCATGAGATTGAATAGAATACACTTCAAGGGTGCTAGGACATTTCTGAAGCTGCTGAAAAAATTGCCTGATGTGATTATGAGACCACAGTCTTTCATCTGTCATCCCTGGCAGCTGGAAAAAAATGCTAATGTTGCAGGCAGCTGTGCAGACCAACCAGGATGAGTCAGTGAACCCCAGACCAGCCATCCTTACCTCAGTGCTGTGTCCTCTTGTCACCCAGCGCCACATGCACCAAGGACAAGGATGTGGTCAGGAAAGGGTGGTGCTGGTTTACCAAGGTCAAACTGACTGCCTTTTGAAATGAAAGGACTGGCTATATGGATTAGGGGAGAGTGGCTGATGTGATGTGCTTTGACAGGAGTTACACCATAGGCACAGCATCCTCCTTTGGAAGGAGGGGGAGGTATGGCAGCAAACCACTACTCAGTACCCTGGGAACTGGGAAGATGCAAAAATATCCCAGTGATTGTGAATGACACCATCAGCAGCTCCTCTAAACTCCAGGCTGGTGTCCTGTGACATTGCCCAAAGACTGCTCTGAGCAGCCTATCATGCTCTTCACACCCTGACACATGGTAGAACACATCAGAAAGATAAGTGTTGCACCTACACAGGCTGGTTGTGCAACAAAATATTCTGTATCACTGAACGTTGCTCTGGAGACAGAGAAAAAGCTTGACAGACTATACCAAGTCATAATTAATTGATCAAATTTTAGGAAATTTCCCTCAACCTTTTAATGAGCAATATCTGGAAACAAAAGAAGCATCCCCCATCTATTTACACCACATACTTCTGATGTTCTACATCCACTGAATGTTGCTTTACTCGAGCATGCAATTTGTAGAGATGCATTTGCCCATGAAATATTTGGCACCTTCAAGAGGCCAGAGGAGACGTCAATGGAAAATTCATAACCAGGGAGACAGAGTGAGGAAGAAACTCTTCACACTAGTTTCAGCTTATGCATAATAGTTATCAGCTATTCCTTACAAACTATCCAACAGTGCATCTGTCTAGGCAGAAGCTGCTGGGCCCACAAGGCCACTGCTCTGGCCATGCTGGACTGCCAACAGGATGCTTCAGTGCTGAGGGCAGGAGCTAAGAGAGCGCTCCATACAGGTTGCCTAGCACTTTTCTGTGCACCGGGACATGGAACTGGCTAGAGGGACACTGGGATAGCTGGGTCAGACACTGGGAGGTAGAATGGCAAATTGCAGCATGCCTATATCTGCAGGTTAATATGGATCTGGAGTGGCTGGAGATGAGACCCCACAGCAGCTAGTCACCCATTTTCTGCCCCATGCGACAGGGTGCTTCAGAGAACAAGGCATTGTTGTTTCCTTACTGCAAGGAAGTGTCACATTCAGATTTCTGTCCCAGTCCACTGGAAATGAGAGGTTGGCATTACAGGCACAGACAGGAAAGATGGAAAGGAGGAAGCTTATGGCTTCCAGTTCTCAGGTTATCAAGTTAGAATGGGAAATCCCAGGTAGCAGGACTATTTTGGAGGAACAGTTGATTTTAATAGGCAAATAGAGAGAAGGAGATGGGGTAGAGCAATGAGAAACTCTTCTCCAGTGCTGACACCTCCTCACAATTCACTAACAAAAACCCCTTATAAACTTCCCTTCCAGAGACACTGCTTCTCTTCACAGTAAGCACAGGCCTAGCTGCTGAGTGATAATGTTCAGTCCCTCATCACCACTCAAACCCCAGAGTTCTGTAAGAAAAGCAATAAAAACTGTTCTGAGGGTTTCATATTTGTCCATCAAGGTTTCAATGTGAATCAAGGGGGCAGACATAGGGGACATAATTTCAGATGATGTTGTTTTAAAAAATGGGAGTGATAGGAAGTCTGGCTTAATCACAGAAATATCTTCTATCCCAGCTGCACTTTTAACACTGTACTACCTTGAGCAAGCAACAGTATCTGTGCAACCAAAGTGTTCGCACCCACAAACCACACATCAGATAAGTTTTTATTTCATAAGAAAGACGTGGACTCTAATATGAATCTCAGCTGGGCTTTGCAGTGTTGGTGGGAAGCCACTTCAAACATGGTTTCATGGCCGTGCTCCAAAAACCTTCCCGGGAGCACCCAGTTCAGAGAGTCCAGGAGCAGAAGCAGCGCAAACCCTTTGGATCCATCCAGATCTTCCAGTCACCTGGCACCAGACCTTCCAGTCCTGCAGTCCTGTGCATTAGTATCAGGAGGAGATCATCTCTTTGTTTTGTGCTCCTCTTTCCTCACCTTGTCCTTCCAAGTCAGGCAAGATAAGGAGATGATGAGCCATGCTAGGCCTGCGCAGTGTCCCTCACGTCAGAGCCTGCACCAGCAAATGCCCCCGGTGACTGCAGATCATCGGGTGCCAGGTGAGTGCATTCAGGACCATTCCCGTGTCCCTTTTGGCCTCCATTTCAGAGAGGGCTGCCAGGGAACTGAGGTGCGTCCAGCCTGCCCAGTTCAAGTTGCAGTGGCTGGTTCTGGCTCCTAAGAGCTGTCAGCATTTCCAGGCATGAGTCCCATCCTTTCCTCCCTCCCTGTCAACCCTCTCTGCAGAGTTCACTCTTTTAAGTCTTCTCTTGAACTTTAGATTTCCTCAGTCTCTATTTTTAAAGTGTCACTAATTTGTTTTGAGCCTGCCTTCAGCAGAACAAAACCTGTTAATAAAAATTAAGTCGCAGTCAAGGGAAAAAAATGAAACTGTATTTTCAAGAGCCAACACTGTGCACTAAATCTTTGTTAAAGCCTAATTTCTAGTCAGCCCTGGTGTTTGCTCCTTTGGCTGCTCTGTTCTCACACACACAGCCAGTCAGGAAGTGGACTTTCCAGTCACAAGGAAAAATGTTTTTCCCTCCTTTTTTGGTTTTGCTTGGTTTTCTTTTTTGTGTGTGTTTGGAAACACCAAAAACCATACACTAATACACCACTTTTCACTTTTTTGTGTATATGTGTGTGACCAGAGCATGACAACACACACCATTACCTATGAACTACATATGATCAGTGTGAATGCAACTCTTGCATCAGAGTGAGAAAAAGGAGGAGCACAAAGGTGGTGGGGTGCTGCTCCATCACTCCGTAAAAATTTGGTCTCTGGCACGAAATAAGGAAGCTGAAAAGTATTCCTCTCAACGTTTCTGCATGGATAAGTTTTTGTGAGAAGGACAAGCCCCTGCAGGTTTCAGCAGTGGTGGTGTCTGCCCACACTGGGCTTTGCTGACATTGGCCTTGGCCAGTTCTGTTGGGATCTGGTCTTGCACTACCTACCACAGGTAGAGGAAGATACCTCTGCTTTGTGCTTATGGCCAGGCTGCTCTGATTTGCCACTGGGAGACCTTCTGTCCAGCTGAGCCAGCTGCACCTTGCATGCCCATCAGTTTTACCTGCCTGTGGCTCTCAAGAGGCATTTTTAGGGCCATCTTTCAAGCAAGCAGAACCCAGTCTTTGTGGACCAAGAGGTGAGGTTGTACTGCAAAGAACACTGTGACTCTGACATAGCTGTTTGTTTCAGCTGCAAAGATACTTCTGGACACATGGTGGAAGTGACACCTCTATTTTTTTTCCCTGAAGAGCCGATGACCTCTTGCCTGTGATTCACAAGCTTCTGGAGTCCTATTGGGCTTCATTTTATTTTGCATGCAGGTCAAGGGCCCATGCTTTGGTTGTCTTCAGTCTTTCCCTTCCTCAATCTCACACCTGCTTCTTTTAAAGTTCATATGCCTGTCTTTTACATCCTGTTCCATCTTTGCATACTTATAAACATCTTATCTTCCTTCTAAATCTTGGGTATTTTTTTGTTTTTTTTTTCTCTTCCCTCATCCTCATGCTACACAGCTGTGTCCATGTCCCTCCATACCTTCACCACAGCTCCTAGCTTTCATCCTCTCCTGGTTCTGCATCCTTATGCCTTCCCCAGTGGAAAATTATTCTGGTGGCTTTCCTCTAAACCTTGAGGACCCTTTATGTCATATACTGGACTCAAAGCAGAGTTATTACCTTAAGACTTTCACTGTGGGTTTTGATCCATACCAGAGAGGAGAGCACTTTGCAAGAAATAAGCAGAGCAAAGGGGAGAAAAAGCTAGTCCAGACCCCAAGGAATTTAATGTAACAAGATAATATGCAGTCTGAGTGACAATGGCACTTGGTGACAGGAATATAAAGGAAGCAATAAACATCTGAGTTTGTGATGGAGAATCAAATTTGTTAATGGAAGGCAAATTAGTTCATGACAGAGAAGACTAAAAAACAGGATGAAACAGAGAGCAGAGATGGAAAAACAGGGTGCTGTTTGATCAGGTTGATCTAGTGATAGTTTAGTTTTAGCATGGATGACCAGTTGCTAGTTCAGAACAGGATCTGCAGTGGTCCCAGAATGCATGTCACAGTGACTGGTGCACCACCATGACTGCCTTACACAAATCCATGTGACCTCTTGCTAAACAGAAAATGGTTGTGCAACATAAGCAGAAAACAGACTTAGCAGGTCAGTCATGTGTCTATCAGGCCTGCTGAAGCTTATGGAAAAGGAAGAGACAGTTCTTGTAAACACTGTGTAATTTAGTGAGGTATAGCACTGAAACAAGACACATCACAGCAAGTGAATTGTTTTTAAAAGTTACAGCCTGCCTCCACCAGAAATGGAATACTTTTGTTATATTTGCCCAATTGTC
>VYZP01007394.1:0-54115 GCA_013400635.1 Hypocryptadius cinnamomeus | reverse complement strand
AATATTAATTATTGTATCAATATTGATTACTGTTTCAATTTTATCAGCACGAATCATACCTATTTATCACACTTTCAAGTAACACCAATTAAATTGTTGCAGCAATATATATTTTAGGAGACAAAACCATATTCTTTCCTTGTCTGACAGCCTGAGTGCTGCCTTTTCCCAGCAGCATATTATGAAGACAACTGTCTCTTGTCTGGTAATTCACATTGTAAAGACAGAGCCAGGCTAAGTGACAGACCAGACCCCAGGTTTTCCAGCAAGCATCTCACATGTCTTCAAAGAGTCCTTCTAAAAGTGAAGAAAATGTTAGAATTGTGTCTTTGGTCTGATCTGCAGGAAGTCTGAAAAAAAAGCCAGAGAGACATAAATTTTCTGTGCACCAAAATGTGCATTTGATTTACCTGCTGGCAGGACCTTCCTCACAATTTGTACAGTGGGAGAAAAGGTTGTGGTGAGTCACTTCTTGATGCTGCTCCATCATGGCCCATCACAATGACATTGGCAGTGTGTCCACACCTTCTTTCCTCTCCAATGAAAGCAGTGATGGCACAGTCCCCCACCAAACTAGCAAATGTCCCTTCTTGGAGTAACGCTCAAAGAAGAGGTTAGTGACTTTGCTTGGAGGTAAGACTGCAGTCTCCTGCCTCTGCTCTCACCCAGATGCCTTCCCAAGGAAGAAGCTGCCCCATATCTCCCCAGCTACTGAGGTGTCTAGAATGTGTCCTCTTTTCAGAACAGAAAATAAAAAAGGTTTTTGCACTGGACGTGCAGCAGGGAAATCTACCTCCAATAAAATGTTGTTTGCTGGAGGGTTTTTTCCCACATTTCTTCTCACAGAAATAAACTGCTGTTCTTGGCTGGTATGCAAGGACATTTATCAGAAATAACACAAGCAGAAAGCAACAAATTGTTGGCAGTGATGCTATGACACTTTATTGTGCTCCAGCCTGTAAAACAGCACTGAGACCTTTGACATGGCTGATGTCACTTGGGACCCTTGGGGCTCTTCTCCTGTCCACTCAGCATCAGTTTCATTCCAAGAACTCCCCAGTGATTCATTTCTGTGGAGTATTGTGGTGGCCACAAGAAGTGCCTACATGCTTACTGGGATGTGATGAACACTTTCAGCTGAAAACAGCCCATCCTCAAACCCTTAAATTGCATTCAAACCATTTAATTGCAAACAGGTTTTCCTTTTGAAGCTTCTTTACAATTTTAAGAACTAACCAGATCTAAACCAAAGCCTTGTTCCCTAACCCAAATTTTATCACAAACACTACACAAAAGATTAATTTGGTGCTCAGTGAATCACATGCTTTGGCCACAAATTATTTTGTTCTCTGCTTCCACTTTTGCAAAGAAAACTGAAATGCTAAGAGTTAAGTTTGAGCTGGATATGCTTATGAGTTTGGATGGCTGGGCTTTATTTTTGTAGTTGAGCTAGAATTGAAAAACAATCCATGACAGATTAGCCCAGGGCACTCCCCAGCTCCAAGGCTGGTTGCATACCAAGCTTAGTAAAACACAGGCATGAGCTGGGAACACACAGCAGCCAGCAACAGCAGCTTTCAGAAAGGCTTCAGGGAATCGCTGCTCTGCTGAGCTTTTTCAGACTTTACATCGTTCCCTACCTTCTCCTTCTTTTAGGCTTTGAACAGCCTGCTGACTCTGGAGTCATATTAGCCATAGTCCTGCTCTAAGGTACTCTGGGGTCTGCTGTCTTTTCCTTCCTTTCACTTAATACCATTCTTGTTTACATATTTTTTAGGAGCAGCCCAGAGACCTGAGAGTGGTCCAAGGAATGCTGCAGTCCCTGAGCTACGGGATCGGCTCCTGGGGCAGTGAGCTTTTTTCTCCATCCCCCTGCTCCTTTCCAATATTCACTGCTGAGTGTACATAGGCACAATCTCACAGGAGGACATGAAGGTCACATCCCAAACAGAGGGAGTAAAGCATCAGCTACAGGGGAAAGGGGTCCTTCTTCTCCCTCCTGGCAGAGAAGGTGAGGAGTGCAGTGGGGACAGAGCAGGGGCAGAAGTCTCAGGTTCTTTACCTCTGGGGAGAATTCATAACCTCCAGCCACTTCTCCTCTCCTTGTTACGTTGGAAAAGTATTTGCACACAAACAAAAAGGATTTGGGCAAACAAGAACCAGAGAAGCACATCTTTTTAGTTTAAATTTAGAGTGCTAAGAAATGGTAGTAAAGGAATTAAAGGTGATTTGCATAGAGGCTGAGAGAAATTATCACTTCCAGTAGGATAAAACAGCAAATCCACAGTGCTTTGCTACCCAAAAAGGTTGCAGGGTAGATGCTGGTGACATTTCAGGGTGCAGTCCCAGGATTTGATAAAAGAATAAGAGAAGACCTACAGGATAAAGGTAAAATCCAAATCAGATATTTATTTCATATTTATTTCAAAACCAGGAAACAACCACATTAATAAGCATATAAAATCCATCTGAAATATTCACAATGCCGTTACAGAAAAAGAAAATAAGAAAGATACCGTGTGAGAAAGGCCTACACATTTCAGTCCAAGCCAACACACATCTGATGCAAAGTATGGAATACTCTTATGCACAGCTGTGGGGGGAATTTCCTAACATACAGATACCCACCCATATAGAAATATCATGTCTGGATGTGCTGGAGGGTCAAAAGAAGGGCACAGAAATCTATGTAACTGAGCCAGAATATCAAAATTGGGAGAGACATCTTATATAAACCTTCCAAGAATAAATATCTGGCATGTAAGCCTAAATAAAAAGCTTGGGGAAACTGGATGTAATATGATTGCATTGTGCAAAGCTGGGGCATTTCAAATTAACTCACGGGAAGCATTTAACAGCAGCAACATTAACTGATCTTTGCAACTGTTTCTCATTAGGGAAGGTAAAAATGTCATCACTAGTTACTGAAAATGTCAGACAGACCCCCCAGAATATACATCAATGGGAATTTCTCTAACCTGCTCTGAAGCATTATGTTGGCAAGAAAGCTTGGGCTATCCATGCTACAAAAGTCTTGCTGTCATTCCAACCTTTCTAAGCCTTTCTTCCTTTTACCACCACAGAATCTGTGAGCCTACCTCTCTTCTAGGATAGCCAGTGATGAATTCCAGCAGGTCGACCGGAGTTTGACCACATCCAAAAACTGCAGCTTGATCTCAGAAGAGCAGGAGTTTAAATTGGACCTACCTCTGTGCTACCTTTAGATATTTTGTGCAGGTCTGGACAGGCACGGGCCTGGAGCCTGTCATAGAACGCTGCAGTGATTAAAGCTGCCCCTCCTTGACTGCAAGTGTACCTACCCTAGGTGCTGCTTTTTGCCTGCCTGACCTGAGCTGTGCTAGCTTGGCAGCAAGGGTGGGGGACACACGAACTCGATTGCCCAGCGGAATGACAAGCAAGGAGACCGACATTTACTGATGAACAATTACTGCCTGCCACATCCCTTTGAACAGAGGCACTATAACAGAGCTGTACACATCTACAAAGCACACTGGTGAGCACCACAACATCATGCAGACCTTCCAGAGAGGATCTATGGGACAAAAAACATCTGGCCTTCAACCAAGCAGGGGATTGAGCACTACAGACCTTTCGCTCTGCTAAACCAGCAAATTCCAGTAGCTCTGGTGTCTAGTCCTGCATCTCTACTCTTATGAACTTACATGTACACAGCTGACCATGCCTGTGTCCAGGAGGGTCATGCTACATGCCTCTGTAATATTTATAGGAACAACTGCTAAGACAGCATAGCTTTGAAAAGTAATTTTTTTATCCTTGTGCTCCTTTGAATGACAGTCTGCAAACTTCAGAATTTATGACGTACTAGACTATAACAGAGAAGCCAAAAAGAAATAAAATTAAGAGAAGGCAGGAAAAATTACCTTCTGGTTTGCAATCATCACCCTCAGTCATCCACAGAACGCTTAAAACCATGTCTGAAAATATAATCCAACAAAACCCATTTTAAGATGCAATATCACACTCTCATCAACACTTGAGAACAATTATTTAAAATAGCCACCAAAAATCCCTAATAACAGAGATTTTAGTGCAGAAACATACCTCTTCCCACAAGTACAGAACTCTTCGAATTTCTTCCCAGAGGGCACAAATAACTTCAAGGTGATGTGCATAATTGGCTCTGCTGTACATACCACCTAAAATGCTCAATCTCCTCTTTTAGTACATTTCTCCTTTACAGTCTTATTGCACCTCAAGTCTACAGCATCTTTTGTTAGAATAGCTATTTCTCTTAAACATCTCCAATTTCTTTATCTGTACATTTTTGTACACCATTAAAAAAATAAATATTTACAAAGTGACATACAAATAAATAAACTGAAGTAAAAGTATGCTTTCAGTCTGTCTATACAAAAAATAAAAGAGCAGGAAAAAATATGCATGTGACTTGGTCCCCTTTTTCCTGAGGCTAAAAAGAGTGCACACTGGATAGGAAAAAGCAAGATGGCTTTTTAGTAAGCTTGCTAAATTCCAGTGTAACACCATACACACGCACACAGTGTAGACTCAGAGGGCTGGGGACTTGTTTAGCGGGTCACTTCAACTCTACAAAAATAGTAATTAGGTTCAAATACATTATGGTCACTGTGTGCATAAGTATGTTAACCCCCAAATGGCAATTCTATGTGAGAAAAGTAAAAATATTGCCAGCTCTTCTCTGTTCTCCTGATGTTTGTGGCAGGAAAGATGAGATTATTTTTGCAAATGCCAGGTGCTTTCCAGTATGGCAGATCACCCATATCAGATTTGCTTAATGCTGGCAAGCCTGGCAGAATGGGCGAGCATGTGGGTGAAAAGAAGAATATAGCAGCAATTGAGGAGGGGAAAAACGTCCCAGTTCTCATGGTTTTCTTTGCTCATTCCTTTAATGACTCTTTAAGCATGAACGAGTTAAAGAACGGGTGTGTCGTGGATCTTAGGCAGCTGTTTTGTTCAGCTCCACCATGGGGGTCTTCTGGGGTGACGAGCCGTTGTTTCCTCGTCCTTCAAAGCCTCTGGAGATGTCTTCAAAAGTCCTGCCCTTGGTCTCTGGCACTTTGAAGAAGGTGAAGACAAAGAAGAGGACCAGGAAAACAAGGAAGATGAGGAAGACATAGGAGCCACACAGTTTCTGCAGGGAGGACAAACACAAAAGGTTTTATTTTCATATTACATGTAAGGTCATTTGCTGTTGAGAGGTTAAAATTCCAACACCTTTCTCCAACAGTGCCCTGACTTTTTTCTCATCACAGCATTTTTAAAATTGAAGTCACATTCCTATAGACTTCTAAAGGTGTTTCATCTTCCTGAAGGTGACCAAAATTGATGCTTTTAAAGCAAAAGCCCTGATGTGCTAACTAAGATGGCTCTTCCAAACATTTGTAAGCTGCAACCAGTTAAGACAGCAGAATATAAGGTGAGCAACAGCCTCCAGTAACAATCATAACACTGATTCAGACCTCTGGAAGACTCACCAGCCCTCTTCCCAAAGCAGGGACAATTTCTAGCAGAGGTTGAGTTATTAAAGGTCATATAGTCATGTGTCAAAATCTTCAATGACGCAGATTCTACTACTTTTCTGGACTCTTATTCCCATGCTGCAGTCCTCTCACAGTGCTTTATAAACCAGGACTTACCTCTGCATAGGGGAAGAGCATTCCCACCAAGAAATTGGAGGTCCAGTTGGAACAACCAGCCACTGCCATGGCTGCAGGTCGTGGGCCCTGGCTGAAGAGTTCTGCCACAATGAACCACGGGATAGGGCCAGGGCCAATCTCAAAAAGAGCCACAAAGCCGAAAGTGGCAACAATGCTGATGTATCTGATCCAATCCACGGTGTCCTGCAAGGGAACAAAGTATGATCAGCACAATGCCACCTCTAGTGTCACAACTTTCTCAGCTGCACTGCAAACACTGTAGCAGTTCCCAGAGTTATAAAATTGCTCTCTCCATTGCACACTTGGCTCTAGCCCTGGCTCTACCTGCCTACAGGGCAGTATTGCAGAGCAAAGCAGATGTGTTTTCTTACAGGTTCCTGCTGGGGTCAGCCTGGACAATAACACCACTCACTCACCTTCAGAGCCAAAGCCACAGTCATAATAGCAGCACACACAGCCATGCCAGCCAAACCAGCCAAATGGAGGGTCCGGCGTCCTGCACGCTCCACCAGGAACAGCTGGAAAGGAGAAGGCAGAAGGAAAAAAATGTCCATTACTTTGGCAGCAAAAGCAGAACAGAGCCCCTTGCTCAGTGTCTCCTGCATCTTTTCCTTATCTGCCCATAAACCTCAGAGACCATGGTGATCTCAGTGCAGGCTGCTCCATTGTCAGCACAAGTTCTTCCACTCTGGTTCTTGCTACTGCTTTCTCTCATCACTCTTTCCCCCAACATGCACTCATTTTCCACTTTCTCTTTCATCTAAGGTAACAACAACATTTCTTTCTGCCCATCTCTCCTCCCACCATGCCGCCTTTGATGCACGCTGGTCTTTGCTCCCACAGGTCAGTGCATAGCCCAGTGCTTTGCCACCACCTGGCTACTCGTCTGCAGTCCCACCTGCCAGGGACACGCCCAGGCAGACACAGCCCTGTCCCACTCACCGACACCACAGTGAAGACTGTGTTTACCACACCGGCTCCAATGGTGGCATAGACTGGCTGTGTGATACCGGCTCTTTCAAAAATCCCTGTGGAATAATAGAATACCTGGGAAGAGAAGAGAAAGTTGGACACAGTCACAATTCCATGTCTGAGAGCATGCCCCTCATCCTCTGCTTAAGAGCTTGCACTCCCATCAGGGAGTTTCTAAGCAACACTCCACACTATAAAACAGCATTGCTTCCTTGCTTCCAGTCAAGGTTCATTCACTTGGTGCAAGGCTGCAGTGTCTTGCCAGGGTGCATGAGGGGGAAGTGAAAGCCATTATATCCACTTTCCACCTTAGCATCTTTGCCAGATGACAAAACAGTGACCTCCAGTCAAGACACAAAGATGTTTTGGGACTTAGACTTCTCTGCACACCAGCAGCAAGTGCAAGTTTAGCCAGAGATAAGGGAGGCCCAGCAGATGGGACAGCAAGATAACTCACAGCATTGATGCCTGAGAGCTGCTGGGAGAGCTGCAGCATGATGGCGATGATAATGGCTTGACGGTAGTTTGGAGAACGGAAGAGCTCTGGCACAGTTGCTTTCTTTTCCTGGGACATTTTAGCACTTTCTTCTTTCATCTCCTCGATGTCTTGAGACACATCTCTATCGCCACGAAGCTTCTGGAGAACTGGTGGGAAGAATCCAAAGATGTCAGGTATGAGATAAACACCCACGGGCCAGGGGAGGTGTGTGTGTCCCATCCTGCTACTGCACGGGAGGAAGACTGAACACCCCCAGTTGGTGCTGAGGCCTGCTGCATGGGAAAGGCCAAGCCTCTGCTGGCAGCCTTGCTCTTCTTTTCAACCCAGAGGTCAGAGTGCTGTGAACAGCACAGAAACCAGGCCCAGGTCCTGCTCATGTTGATTGATCTCCAAGCTTATATTTGATCCTGAAATTCTGTTCACGCTCTTGCCAGAGCCGACCCCAGCCCTCCAAGCTCCCTGTTAAATGCCAGCCTATTTCCTGCCTTTCAGGAGGAGCTGGCAGTGGCAGCAGCAGCTGGTCCTGCTACTCCCACCAGGCAGTAGGTGCCACTCCTCACATCTTGATCCCACCTGGAGCCTCTGTTGGGATGCCAGGTTTCTCATGCTTCCTGGCACTGGTGCAACCTAAAGAATGGGAAGGTAGGCCAGGCCTGATGCCCTCCGGGAGTCACACCCTAATTCACCACAGGCACCAGGATCAGTCCTGGCCTCCCACTCAAGCTCAGTGCAGGCTGGGAGCCAGAACAGTGCCCTGCCCCTTTGAGATGAGTTCTTACCTGCTTGGGCTTTCTCCTCCTCCATCTTGTTGATCAATAGGAAGCGGGGGCTTTCAGGGCAGAACAGAAGACCAATACACTGCAGGATTGCCGGGAGGATGGTGAACCCCAAAAGCATTGGCCAAAGTCCTTCAGTGCCCATGATTGCCTCCAGTCCAAAGATCTACACCGAGAACAGAAGAGAAATAAGAGGGACTTCAAACACTTCAATTCCTCACCCCCACCCTCGTATGACAGGACCCACACTCTGCACCTGATGGCAAGTAAAGCCCTCCTTGCCCTTCCCCAGCCCTCCTTGCCCCACCTGAGGACAGGATCAGGTTGTACCAGGCCTACCTGAGCCACCAAGATGCCCACAACAATGCCCAGCTGGTTGAGGGTGCCGAAGGCTCCGCGGACGCTGGTGGGCGAGACCTCGCTGATGTACATGGGCACAAAGCCGGTGCAGAGGCCACAGAAGGTACCAATAACAAAGCGGCCAATAATCAACATCTCCACTGCCTTTGCTGCCTTAGAGAAGGCCATGAGAAGGCCACCAGTAAAGGCCAAGACATTCACCAGCAGCATGGAATTCCTCCTGCCAGGGTAAAGACATCAAGACTGAGCTTAAACTGGCAATACAGCAGGAAAATCATCAGGAGAGGGGTAAATGTAAACCTGTCCGTGATTTCCCATCTCAGGGGTGGGAAGAGAACAGAATAATTCTCATTCAGATCCTGCCTTGGCCTGCAATCCTTCCTTTTGCAGCCCACACATTCTTGCTTCCTCTCCACACATCTCTTCTCACCTCTGCCCTCTTCCTCCCAACACTCCTTTGTCCAACAGCTTGCATCCCCCGCTTCCCAACTTACCTGCCAAATCTGTTTACAAAGAGACTGACTGAGAAGGAGCCAATCATGCCTCCTACTGAGAAGATGGCCACAGAAAGCGACCACAGAGAGGTGAGTAGTTCTTGGGAGACAGCCGTCCCACTCCTTTCTGACAGGGTTTTGTTGAAAAACTTCCGGATGATCTGCAAGAGGAATCAGGTAGCAAGAGTTATAATTCAGAGGGAGACATTTTACACTGGGGAGAGGGGACACGGTCTTCCTTCTGCCATGAAAACACAGAGAGACCCAAAAAGGCAGCAACAAGTTATTCAAGGGGAAAACAAGGGCAGAGAAGGAGTAGCTTTCACTGAGCAGTAGCTCAGTGTGATGAGGGAGAGTGCTTCACTGAGTGGAGGGGCAGGCAGGGTACCCAGAGGACAGCAGTGTTTATTAAGGAGAACAGGCTTATCTTCTGAATATTTCAGATGATGTGAGTCACTGGTGGTTCTTGCGAGGAGGCGGGAGACAGTTGGGAACGAAAGGGAACAAGAAAACACGACCAGTGAGTGGATGGGAACATTTCTGGCAATACCAAAACACTGACAGCAGGGATAGGGTTTCTGGTATAGAAATAGCTGGAGACACACAAGGTTTCATTGAAGTAAGCCTGAAAAATTGTTTATTTTTTACCTAATGCTGTCCCAGGGAGGATGTGACAGGGCCACGTTGCTGATTTTCCAGGCATCCTCTTAGCTAGTGAGGTAAATTCTGGCATGGGCTGGGGGGGACAGAGTGTCTGCCCCCAGCAGATGGCAGCAGGACATCAACTAGAGAGGACTGACCCCATCCCCCATCCCGTCGTGAACATCTCTTCCCGGAGAGAGGGTGGATGTGGTATTCGTGACTCAGTTCTTGGCAGAGGAACCATCTTAAAATTTACATGAAAACCACATCTCATTTTCTTCACCTCTTGTTTCTTAGGCTACAGTCATGGGATGATTTGGTCAAATGTCCAAGTCACAATCCTTTTACAAGCACTAAATCTATACTTAACACAAGGAATGAATAAACAAGTAAAACAAACTAGAAATAAACTAAATTAGGGCAGCTGTAATTTCTACTAACCCTTAACTGTTTTCTGCACACTGCTCTCTACATCCTTCTGCCATGGCTGGTTTATTCTGACTCAAAACTGAGGCAGCTCACATTCCTCCACACACCACATATGGCAGATGGAGCCCTCCTGCCCTTCCTGTGCTCCTAATTAAGAGAATTAACCTCTCTGTTTGCTCTCTCCCCTCCCCAAAACTTTGTTCTTCCTGTTCAATGTTGCATTTGAACGGGGGGTTTTAAATGCCTGACTGACTTCATGAACCAAAACCAAATTACTGTGTGCTTGGGAGACAGTCCTTCTCCTTTCTACACCATTGTCTTCCCATCAGCCCCTCACCCATCCCACCCTCCCAAGTCATTCTTCCTCTCACCTTCTCAGGTGCATTGATGACACCAGTGTTGTACCCAAACTGGAGAGATCCAATGGCAGCAATGCAAACAGCATAGATAAGAGGCGCTGTGATTTTCTGTGGAAAGAGAGGGAACAATTATTTTGTTAATTTGTCTTTCTACACACCTTGAGTTTCTTTTCAGCACAAAGAGCAGCTGCAGCTCATAGGTGCCATGTGCAAGTGCTCTGAGGGCAGGAAATGGGCTTTTATCCAGCAAGGGTGAGTACCAGTTGCATCCCTTGGATCTCCCTCCCGGAAAGGGAGATGCAACTGTACAGCAGGAAAAGTTCTGTGGCTGCAAGTAGGAGGGCTTGTCAGGGCCTCCCCTTTGTTATCTCCTGACCTTCAGCAACTATTCTCAGCTCATTAGTAATGAATACACTGCCTGCATTAGTGGCTGTTATTTTGGGTTGATCTGCTTTACAGCAGCTTTTGCTGATCTCTGGCATGGCATGAAAGAAGGGTCTAACTCTTCCCTGAGCCAGCTGACAAGTTCCCATAAATTTGAGTCTCAGATCTGCCCATGAGCTACACTGGCAGTCACTCACAACAGTTACAACACACACTCTCTTCGGCAACAGGCTTGTTTTTCCCAGGCTAGGGCTTCCCATCCCTGCCCCAGGGCACTGGCACAGCAGCGTGCCTCAAGAGGTGGCAGCAGTTGCTACCAAGCTTCCAGTCTATTTTTCTTTAAGCTGTGGCAATACTTGGTATCTTAAATGAAGCACACTCCCTGAAGTTTCAGTGTACCTGAATCTCTATTAAATTCAAATGGAAAGTGCTGAGCCCTCAGAGCCATAGGGAAAGCTTAAGGGTCCGACCTCAGAAGTCCCACAGACTGAGAAATGTAAGTGTCAGCGAAAAGCATCTGACATTTTATTCATTTTTAAAGCTTGTGGCATTTAAGCCAGCTCTGAGTGAGGGAGGTGTGGGGGAGCAGGTGACTCAGGAGTTGGCACTTAGGCAGCCACTGCCTGAGTTGGCACAATTCGGAAAGATTGTGTTCCTTCCCATCTCAG
Source organism: Hypocryptadius cinnamomeus (assembly GCA_013400635.1). Classification (NCBI taxonomy): domain Eukaryota; kingdom Metazoa; phylum Chordata; class Aves; order Passeriformes; family Zosteropidae; genus Hypocryptadius; species Hypocryptadius cinnamomeus. The sequence continues at coordinate 42,854 of VYZP01007394.1, read as the reverse complement.
GAGGTTTGGAAGCTTTTCCAAAAATATTAACAGTTCCTTTTCCAAGACTTTCCAATTATTGTACTTAAGCCTGGCAGAGTAAACTACTAGGTGGGGCCTACTGTCACAGCTCTTCCAGTCTCTCACTTTCTAGCTCAGCTCCAGGAGTAGTAGCTCTCAAAACTGCCCAAAGTTTTTGGCAATAACCTTCTGTCAGTGCTCGTGCCACCTCCACCAATCTTTCAAGCCAAGCATGTATGTGCTTCTGGCCTGCACAACCCTCAGACACGACCAGTTCTGCCTCAATATACAGAATTTGGGGAAAGGATTCTCAGGCATGGCTTCCTCCACCGACCTACAACATGTAAATGTCCCCCTGCCCAGGTCAGTGGTGGAGACAAAGCGGACAGGGGGCAGATGAGCACGGAGGTAGCACTGGCACCTGAACACACCCTAGGCAGTCCAAGCAGTCCCTGGCACCCTGTGACCGCTCCCCTCATTTTTATCTCAAGGAAATTTGGCACGGAACCACAAGGACACAGCTCTTTCAAAGCATCTGGATGCCTATAGAAATGCATTATAATATCTAAGCAGTTTTGGGACCCCAGCCCAGGTCATCTCTAGTCAGCAGGTATGGCAAAGCTGCAGAGCAGCTCCAGCTCTTCACATGGCTCACACAGGAGCACCCTTCCCCCAGGACTCTGCTTTGTCATGGCTAGCAGTGACCACAGCTGGCCTTTTCCTTCTGGGTGCTGCAGGGACCACAGGGTCCCCGCTTTGTGGGCACCCCTCACTTACCTGGCACATAAATCAGCTGCAGGGTAAGTTGTTCTACCCTTTTCCATACTTCCTTCTCCTGGCTGTTGCCTGCTATTCATCTCCTGCCCAGCCTCCCACCACCCAGACATCACATGGCATGACCCATCCCCTCCAGTGAGCCAGACTGTGATCTAATGTATGGATCATTTGTTAGCGCTGCAAGTGCCTCGCTTCCCAAAAGGCAAACAGGGAGCTCAGAAATAGTACAGCTACACCCACTCTATCCAAAGGGCTCAAGGCTGAGGTCTGTGCACCAGCATGGAATTCAAACCGCCAGCCCTCCCTCCGACCACAGGCGTCGGCAGCATTCATTTTCCAGGAGATGCTCCTCACCAGCTCCCCTCCTTCACTGCCTCCAACCCTAGCGCTGTACAACTTGTTGAGCCCGGCAGGAGCGGCCTCTCCCCGCTGCTCTGAACGACCTTGACCAGACGCTCTCCTCTCCTCTGCCTCATCCTCTCACACTGCCCTCATCTCCCACCAATATGGCGATGAGAGCCCCGGCCTTCTCCAGTTCTGGCTGTTCCCGTGTAATTCCCCGGCATCCCGCCCCAGGTTCAGGTGAGTATGTGCTGTCTCCCTTAGTACGTTCAAATACACGCAGTCATGAGCTCACTCCACTGCTGCACACCGGAATATACCGACAAATATCCCCTGCTTTCCGTATGAGAAGGAGGGGAAGGACACGCTCTGCCACCTTGACATTTAAAAATGCCTTTATAAGTCACACTGCCACCACCCGAAAAAAAACGTCTTTAACATCAATCTCCCGCTTAGCATCCTAAACCCAGGGACCAACCGAGTGCGGCGCCGCGAGCGAAACAAACCTCGTGATCAATACCCTACAACGCGGACAGCATCATGTGCATCATCAGGCCACGCGCACGAAACCAAAAATCGATCGCGCGACCTGCGACAACCTCTCCCAAACTGCGCGGTCCCCCATCCCCCCACCCCGAGCAGAGCCGCCGAAGGGCCGAGCAGCGGCCCTGCCGGTACCACCACCGCATCCATCCCCACGGCGAGCGGCAGGCGAACGCCGGCCGCGACCGCATCCCTCCCGCCAGCCCTCCGCCGGAGCGCCCGGGGAGCCGAGCGGCGGCCGCAGCGGGGAGAAAGAGGGCGAGAAGGAGCCCGCGTTGGCCCCCGTACCTTTTTGGTGTCCATCGCCGGTGGCTCCCGGTGCCCGACTGCCAGCGAACGAACGGCCGCCCGCCGCACCTAACGGTGCCCGCGAGAGGAGAAGGCGGCTCCGCGCCCGCCCACGCCCGAGACCGCTGCGAGACCGCCCCGTGCACGCCACTGCCGCCGCCCGCCCATTTATGTATGGCTCAGCCGTGGGAGGGGAGACGGAGGGGTGGGGCTGCTGCCCGGCACCAAAACACAGCAATCACGAAGCACCCCCCGGAGCTCACGCCCCTCCGTGACGGGGAGCTGCGTGCGGGGCGGCCGGGCGGTGATGGAGCGGGCCGGGCGGTGATGGAGCGGGCCGGGCGGTGATGGAGCGGGCCGGGCGGCCGTGGATCCGTGGCCCCGCTCCCCGCGCCGCAGGGACCGCACCAGGACCCGACACACCTCGGATGCCACGCGCGAAGCGTTGGCTAATGGCACAAGTCAGTGCTTCGGGCGGCTTGCAGCGGCTGCGTGACGTAAAGCGACGTCTTTATTTATTATTTGTTGTCTATAAAAAATAAATGCCTTTATTATTCGGTCTGTGAGCTAAAGCAGCAAGGCGGGCAGTGACGGTGCAGTGGCAGGCACACAAACAGTAGCCTGAAGTCGAATGCTGTGCTCTGCGGGTGCTCCCACCACCTCGCAAAGCTGTGGATGAAGTACAGTTGTGCATAGCTGCATTTCGGGGATTTTGGGGTTTTTTTGTGTTTGTCTGGTTGCCAAAAGTATATTTTTCATACGATGTTGGAATCTACGGGGGCAAAGTTGAAGCTGGATCTAGTCCCAGATTTATGCCTTTCCTTACAAGGGCATGTAGTGACAGGACACGCGGGAATGGCTTCAAAATGACAGTGGCAGTTTAAGATTAGATAATAGGAAGAAACTCTTTACTGTGAAGGTGGTAGGGCACTGGCAGAGATTTCCCAGAGAAACTGGGGATGCCCCATCCCTAGGAGTCCATAAGGCCAGGTTGGATGTGGCTTTGAGAAAAAAAGTAGAAAGTGTCACCGCCCATGGCAGGGAGATTGAAGCAAAATTATTTTTAAGGTCCTCTCCAACTCCTCCCCATTTGATGAGTCTATAACTCAATCAAACGCTACTGTGTTTCACATTTAGTGTCCATTCTTCAGGTCAAACAATTGCCAAACTCTTCCAGGAGAATAATGAAGAGCTGTGCTTTGAATCAAGCAAAAGTCCTGCCAAACAATAAAAATCTTCACTGAATTAAGAATCTGTCAAGGACTTTGACTTCAGAAAACAGCAGCAGCTGAGGGGTGGGGGCAAGGACAGTGGGGAAAAAAGCTGATTTACCTTGGTTTTTATTGTTAGGAAAAATACCTTGAGACCAGACACCACTTTTGCCATCAAATTCTGGGGAACTGGAACAACCACATTTTAAATTCGATTCTGCTGTTATTTGGTGTTATCACCTGGCCACACTAACTAAATTAACAGGTCAAAGCTTTCCTTCACTCACTCTCACCCGTTTATTTAATGGCATTTATGAGGGTGATGGAAAAATACCCTAATAGGATGTTTATGTGTTATATTTATTTGATAAATATCTCATGAGTATTCTGTGTGTTGTTGTTAAAATATTATTTGCTAGCAGAAGAAGTGTGTAAAAGCACGGGATGCCTGCACAGTCCTCCTTCGGTTGTGTGACAAAAGCACCTCTTCACACCCGCAGGGGAGCACGGAGGGACAATGGCAGAAGGAGGGCCCCAGCTACTCCCCGGCCCTCACAAGAGCCATTAGCACATCAAAGGTTCCATTTTCATACACCCGGAGGAAAACAGGGACACAATGCCAGGTGACAACCCGGATTAAGGACACCCTGCCTGGGCCAGCAGCCCAGGAGAGCCATCAGCCCAGGTGCGAAATTCATCACAAAGCCAAAGCTGGAGCACCTTTCAAACTGTGAAAGAGGAGATGCTGTGTACGAGGGCACGGACACCTTACAGGATGCACAGGAAGAGCATTTTGGGATTGTACAAGACATACTACGGGATGTTTAGGGGAGGAAACAAAGAGAGGAAAGGGAGAGAGATGGGAGAAGAAGGGACACTTACATGAAAATTCTTGGCCAACCAGCAAACGTCTCCAGCCTTGTCCTGCACTTGGTTAGCGCAGTTTGCCCTATCTCGTTATTAAATCCTATTTTTAGCTGCAAGGTGCTCTCTGTGGGGGTGAGTACCACTTGTGTCTGCCTGTCTCCAAGGGTGAGGCCATGCCAGGTTGGCTCCTGGGGGGCACCAGGAGTGTCCTGGCCATCCGTGCACACACCTCTGTGTGTGTGTACCAGCAACAGGAGCGGGGCTGCAGCCTTGTGCCTGCATCAGAGGGACTGGTGGCTCTGGTCAGACTGCCTGAGCCCAGCTCCTCGGAAGGACCCACCTTATCATATTTATATGTGTATTCCCCACTGCTGCAGCCCCCTCCTGCTCCTCCTGTGAGGTCACTGGTGCTGTTTGTGTAACTGCACCGTGTGGGTTTATGCACGTGTCTACAGGGAATACAGGGTCCTTCTTGCTACTGGGAGCAAGGAGCTGTGTCAGCCTCACCTCTGTCCAGCCAAATTCCTCAACACTTTGTTTGAGTACATTTTTCTTTTTCCTAGCTTATTTTCCATTTGTTTGCAAGCACAGCAAGCTCCACGTTGAATCTGATCACTCAGCTGTCCCAAACCCAAGGAAATATTCATTTACTTGTAAGTGTGAGAAGTTGCCATATTTGTGAAGGCTTTAAGCATATTCACATTTCAGAGACAATCTTTGGACTGCATTCTTCTGAAGTGTCCTCATTCGTTGTTTATTCTTAACACACATAAGTCTGTTGCAAATGCTGAGCAATCCAAACTGCAAGATTAGATTAAATACATACATAGCTACTGGTCCAATTTAGAAGCAATAAAAGTTTAGCTGAAAATTAAATCTCTAACACATAATGCAGAACATCATGGGTAGCACGTTTTTATTTAGCAGAGCTGGAAAAGTAAACAGCAATTAGAAAGACTGTTTCTTTTTCAAGCTCAAAATGCATCACTGAAACCCCAATTTCACTAAGGAATGTGCGAGAAAATACCCATTTCAGTGAGTTTTGCCCCTGTGTGCTGATGCTCAAACATTTAGATTTGAAGTTTGCATCACAGCCTGTTCCTCCTAAATACCAGTTCTGTTTCTGTCCCAGGACACACACCTACCTCCCACATCACGGCTAATTCCTCTGAAGATCGGCTGCTGGGGGAAGTACCTTAACACCTCCCTAGCAGAGCTATCTGGCACTGCACCAAAACTATCCATCCGGTCTTTTTGTGAGTATAGTACTCACAGTGTATTATGCAAAGTGCAGTAACTGTGTGAGGATGGAGGCCCATGGCATGTGGGCAGCCAGACCTAGGGTTGCTAGGGGAAGGGCCAGGCAGAACCGGTCCCAAGCAGAACCTGATGCTGGCTGCCCCACATTAAACACCAGTATCCTAACCACAGAGCTGTGGGGATTGGGAAAGGCTTGTCTTTTGCTTAACAAGCTTTTTTCTTTTTAGCTTTGAGAACGCTTGCATGTCTAAACTAGTGCATGCCAACTAGCATTTCACTTCCAGGGAGCTTACATTTTCTGAGAAAGGCTGGTTTAATCAGAGAATCCCTATCTAACATTAAGCAAGAGCTCCAACAATGAGCAAGCCTGTTCTTATTTTAATTTATCTCAGGGACTAGAGCTGGCATGTGACCCCACAGAAGCACCCTGCTGTGGCTTTTTGAGAACGTCAGTGGAGGTCCAGCAGGTACAGTTCTCTGGCAAACATATCCCATATACACAAGGCCTTGGCTCAAGGCACAAATTAGGAGGTGCCAAAAATTAGATGCTAAAAAAAATAATAAGCCTAACATTTTTGTTAGGTCCTGTCCATGCCTCTACAACCTAATGGGAGCACAGACTGATCAACAGGGATTGATCAACCACAGGATCATCACACTGCTGTCCAAACTCCTGGCAAGCTGTATTTCACCTACTTTATTGAATCTGCCCAAGCTGCAGTTCAGTGGTGCTGCCCCATATAATGAAGCTCTTTCCAGTCTCTTTTGCCTCCAAATTTGGCGAATCCTATCTCGTGTTTCTTCTTATTTTGCCTGGAGAACAAATTCTTCAGAGATAAGAGGAGCAGGGACAAGGAGGATTATTATGCAGTGTTTGCCTTGAGAGCTGATTTTGTGCTTTACTGTTTGTTGTGTTTATAACAAAAGAGCATTCAGAACAAAGGAGAGAGAATGAGAGCCAGCATGGGCCAGATGCTTCCCCCTCAAGCCATGAGTAACTTTTATTGTTGAGAGGAGGTTAGGAGGAGGGGGGCAAGAAAAGGAGGAAAGATAAAAGAGAGAAACAAGATGATGGGTGGGATGTAGGTTGGCCTGTAAACAACAGGAGGTTAAGCGAGTGAGAAAAGAACCAATGGAGAGACAGAAGCCAAAAACAAAAGGACATAATGAGGTGAAGAAAGAAAATACTAAAGCAGATTAGAAGGGCAAGGCAGAAGAATAGAAGAGAAAAGGAAGGAAAAAACAGCAGCAAAATATCGGAGGAAAAATGATAACTTGTGAATAGTCAGAAAAGATGAACAGACAGAGAGGTAGAGGAGGAAGCTGCAAAATTATCTAGCTAAAAAAGCACAGACATAGCACTGCAGAGATCACAGCAGTAAACCCAAGGCACCTTTAAATTCTGCCCTCAACCATGGTGCAGTGTAGGCTGAAGCTACTGTCTGAAAACTTTGATCAATAAGCTGGCTGGTTAATCTGAAGTAAACCAAAGTTAAAAGTTTTAATATTTTCACCGTTGCTTTCAAAAGGGGAAGTATCTGTTGTAAAAAGAAAAAAAAAAAAAACCAACAAAAAAACACTCACCAGAAACCAATATTTAATGCTTTAACAATGATTCACAAAGAGGAACTAACCTTATTAAAAGAATGAATAGTTCTGCAGAAACCCATATGCTGGAGAGGAAACCAGCATCCCCTTGAAAATTCTACCCTGGTGTATGTGAAAGACGTGACAACCCCCTGGAAATCCTCTAAGGTTTCCTAGTCCCATTTCCTATAACGCTTCAAGCCTTGTCCTCTTCTTTTGTTCTGACTGGAAAAAGACTCCTGGCCTGCATCTAGGCCACAAGCCTGCTTTTTTTCCTGATTGATTTTGCCTTGTGAAACCAGGCTTTCTAGCAAAGAGAGGAGCTATATACCTGTACATTTGCCTTTCCTAGTGCTATTTATTTATCTGATTTTATTCTAACACTGGTTCGTCTCTCAGAATAGCAATAATTAAGTATGTGCATGTGACTCACAGAGAANCCTGTGTAATTTGAGTATTTCATTCCTCTCTCAGAGTCTTGTTTTGGTTTAGTTTCCTTCTGGGTTTTTTTTTTTTTTTTTTTTTACCACAAGCAAATGCCCTTCTTATGATCTTTCTCCATTTTTGCCTCCTTTCCCCTGGAATGTACAGGTGAACTACAACTGAAACTGCCCCAAAGCCCATGTCCCAGTCATGAACTGGGATGCTGCAGGATCTGGGGTGGTGGAGACAGCAGCAGAGCTGTCATGGGAGCTCAGGGGTGAGTTATCAGGAGGCTGCAGGGCTGCAAGAGCAAGAGGCTTTGGCCAAAACATATGTGGTGTGGGTTCTTTCTGTATCAGTCACTGCATCACACTGGTTTTGTTCACCCTGAGCAAGAAACTAAATTTGAAGGGCAATGTAAGAAACTAACCTGGCTAATGAAGTTCAATTAAAGCCCATCAGCATAAGCAGAGAAAAAAAAAATTGTACCAAGACGTGAAACTAAAAAGGGAATTTCCTAGCAAAGTACTATAGGAAGATAAACCCAGTTCAGGAGAGTGGTTGGACTAGGGGACTCAGTTCATGAGGAGGTCTGGAGAGGAACAGAAGGTATGGGATAGAGGGAATCAGGGTTGCCAGTCATCTGAGCCCCCCCTGCTTCCTTCCTTTTCCCAAGGGCTGGGCAGTACATGTGTAAGGACTCGGCTGTTTTTGCTAGGTCTTCACAAAACTAATCTTTACTTCATATTGGTCAAGAAGTGACTATATTCAGATGGTAAAATGTTATGTCTTAAGGAGGGCGGGGAACATTTTTCCTCTGGAAGACATAAGAAGAAACTGGTACGTGCGGGGCGCTGTGCCAGCCTGAGGGAAGGATGACTGACGGGAAGTTTGACGAGTGCAGCTCGACAGTGTGCTCTAGCTGCTTAACCAGCTGCAGTGTTTCAGTCACACAGATACCGATCAGAAGGCACAGGCTTCCTCACAGTTTTTGCCCAGCCTGGTCAATCCAGCACCAGTGGAATGGGTGCTGGGGAATGCTGCCTGCTGGCACGCAGAGCCAGTCTGGGCCTGCACCCGTGGCACGGAGAGTGGAGGTGTTTCATCAGGGTGAGCGGCCTTATCTCACATCCCCTTTTCGGCGCGTTTCTCACACCCCAACATTCGTAAGAGAAACCAGCACATGCACACACAGAGCGGGCAGAGCCGAACCCACCCACTAGACCGACACACGCCCCAAACACACACATCAACACGGGGATCTTGGCACAGCAGCTCAGACATGAGAGCACACACACACACACAGCGGGCACAGCAGAGCTCCGCAGTCACAGGCACCGCTTCCCGCTTCTGGAGGCGTTTCTCAGCAAGCCATGCTCTGCTCCCAGGCAGCTGACCCGAATCACGCCGCGTTTTCCAGCAACAGAGTGAAGGACTGTAGCCCGGGGCGGAGGGGAACAGAGACTCTGAAAATGGCTGAGATCACAAGTAATTACAGCAGCAGGATTCCCAGGAAAAGAACAAAGCCCCTGGCTAACCCTTCTCTACTGCCCTCACTATTGTAACCTAAAGTTAGCTGTAAACACTCAGCGGGACCTGAGCCTCACCCTATCCCTTTGCGGGCTAACAAAGGCTAAACCAGACTAGCGCACCCGGGTTTATCATTCCTCTCCCAGCAGGAGATGCTCTGAGCTGCCCCGGGGCAGTGCTCCCCTCTCCCCCCAAAGCACAGCACCCCTTGCTTGCTGCTCAGTCACCAGGAGCACAAAGAGCAGCCCATGCAGGTCAAAAAAGGGGGCTACGGGAAGAGTGTCCCAAAACCCCACACACTGCTCCTGTGCTGAGATCCAGGCAGAGCAGATGAGGAAAGACGAGATTAAACCGGTCCTCAGGAAGAGCTGCCTTATGCAGCCAGTCCTGCTCTCTATTGCCATCAGGGTCAACCAGCAGAAAGGGGGCAGAAGGGATTCCAGCATGCAGCCTCATCATCTCATCTCATCCCATCCCATCCCATCCCGTCCCGTCCCGTCCCGTCCCGTCCCGTCCTATCGCATCCCGGCATTCTGCCCCACTCCCCCTCAGAAACAGGTGCCAGCAGATCAAGGTGGGTATCTCATATAAACTGTCCCGTCATACTTCTTCCTTTTCAGGGGAATACCACGTTTCCTGATTCATGCCCTCTTGTCTCTTCCCCAGCCTCCTTTCTCACCCTCCAGTGATGCTGCCCTGCTCATGTAAACCCACCTGGCTCTTGTATTGCTCCCTCTGGGTTCTCCACACACCCTTTGTCCTCCCCCAGGATCATTCCTTCACCCTTCATGGCTCACTTGCACTCCCACACACGCGTGTACCTGCTTGCCCATGGCCCTCCTCACCCCTTTGAAAACCAGAGAGGTTGCATTCACCCAGCCTGGCTGTGCAAGGATGCTGTGCACAGCTGCCCAGGTGTGTTTTGGTGGGCAGGTGGAGGATTCTCTGGGGCCTGCTGCATTACAGTGGCATTTCTATATAAAATGTTCATATCTGAGTGACTTTATGTTCTGATACATAAACAGACACATAATGTGTGATGTTGCATACATGTACAAACATTAGCATGCCTGAGATTACCCGTGTGTGAATTCATAATATTAATAATATCACCATATTAAAATTTGTACATATTGTTTTATGTCCATATTTATGCACGTGCTTTTATTTCTGAGCTTACATTTAAATACCTGAAGATATTTGCATACACGCTATTTTGTACATACAAAGGTATGTAGATACACACGTGATCATGAGAACGTCAGTGGAGTGTATAGGAGTGTATACATAATATATAGCTGTATTTTTGTTTCTGTTTGCATATCTCTGTTTGCATTCATATATATATATATATATATTTGATTTTATATATGCATCCCTGTGTACTGGTAGTCACCTGTTCCCTCTTTGAAAGCCTGTATTTTTATTGTTTATTTCTACTGGGCAAAGTTTACCCAAACTTCAGCTTTCACATTCATGAAAATAAAAGCAAAATCCTACAGAGGAACTTCTGTAGGTAATGAAGAAGGGGGTTTTTTTCCTTCATATTTTGTTTTGCAAAAAATATCACTCCTTACAGTGATAAGGTCTCAAACCCGGAAAAAGGGAGAGCTTGAACAGTAAAGATAAGATTTTGCTGAAAGCAGTAAGAAAGTTAATGCTATTGAACAAATCCTCAAAAGAAATCTGTACCTTTCCAACCAGATGTGAAGGGCAATACTTTTAATATTTTACATGACCATTTGCAAAGGGTAGGTCACAAGTGCTGCTCTGCACAGCAGCTTTACAGTGAAGTGCAAGGAGAGCTCCTTTGTGCTCTCCAGTGGCAACTTCCTGCAGAGGTTCCTGGGGGACTCACACCGGAGCTGTGGCTGCTCTGGCCCAGGCCTCTCCAGAGAAAGCTCTGGAGACTGGAGAGGTCACAGACCTGGCTGCATGGCAACCTCCTTCCAATCCAAGTAACTGCAGCAAGACCTCTTCCATAACACTTTTGTTTGCTCTGAAACAGCTCTCGCAGTGGCCGTGTTTCTCAGCAAGGTACAGTCCACCTGCTCAGAGGTCAGGGACCAAGAATAACCTTTGACAAACATCTCCAGTACTGAGAAGCTTTGGATTCAAGTTCCCCAGAGACAAGACAGCTTGTAGGAAACAGGCTCAGCACCACTCCATGGCTTTTGCTCTGTGAAAGCAACAGCATCCCTGAGAAAGCATGGATACCACTCGTTCCAGCAGGGTCTTCATTCAGGCAGGCTGCACAGGGATGTGCTGCATGGAAAACACCATCACACTTGGTTCTGACCCCACTGCAGTCTGCCTGAGCAGACTGGCAGTCACCAGGACAGCAGGGATGAGCTGCCCATCCCACAGCTCCAGGTAGGGCTGAGGTGGTGTTCACAGGGGAAGTCACCACACATCTTTCCAGGAGGCAAAGTGCTTGGCCTCAGGTCAGTGCTTCTGCACAGATTTGTTCCGGTTTAATTGACCAGGTGGGAACAGGGTGCACTTTGTTTGAAAGACATTATACTGCTGAATTAGCTCTCCTGCCAAGTGCATTATCGCTCTACAAACAATGAGAGTATGGGGAAATGCACCTGGGAAAGCAGAGACTAGATGCATGAGGAAGAGTGTAGATTCCTCTGTTGATGACACAGATAAGCAGAACTGGCTATTGAACTAAATTGAACTATTGAACTAAATTGAACTAAAGAAATGAGATGGCAGGTCTAGGATGGCAAGAAGCCACAAGGCAGGGACTACACAGTGGCCAATCCAATACCCCTGGCAACTGACAGAGGTACAAGAATGGTAATCAGGGAACATATGAGGGAAACCATCCACATGGAAAGACTGAGGAACCCACACAGCCTTTGAACTTTGCATCTTCAGCCAGTGGTCTTCTCCCCAGTAAGCACCAATTTTAAACATCAGTAGTTTCCCTTCTACAAAACTCTGCCCCAGGCAGGCCCAGATGTTTGTACCCGCTGTCCAAGTGCCTTGGTCTCAGTATGTCACATAACCCTCCTCTAGATAGCTCTTGGCACCTCCTGCATTTGTGCCTTCATCCTCTCAGGCTGACTGTCTTCTTTTTCCCTTCTTTCTCTTTCATCAAGTCTGCTTCCATCTCTTTGTGGATTCTCCATCTGTCCTTTTTGTCCTTTTCCCTACTGCTGTGTCTGTTTCCAAGCAGTGTTCATCTTTCTATACGCTCTCCCTCAAGATGTTTTTCTTCTTTGCCCTCCACATCAGTGGCTCCTCCTTTCTCCAGGCACACTCCCTCTCATCATTCTCCCCATCATTTTTCATTTTGTGTGCATCCCTATTCCTCCTCCAGCCTCTGCTGCTGTGATCCCTTACTTGCATACCAAGGTGAAAAGACATCATGGTCCCCACAGGGTTAAAAGCACAAGTGGGGGTGGGGAGCTGCCCTTCTCTGTCCTTGATTAGTGCCATCAGCCTTTTGGGAGGCAGCAGGTGCCCCGAGGGAGCTGGGCTGCATCCTCATGCAGCCTCTCACGTCCTCAGCACTTAGGGGAGTGCAGCAGCAGCCCTGCTATCAGCTGGGCCAGTGCCAGGCTGCAGGGAAGGAGGGAGGCCATGTAAAGCAGACTTTTTGGCAGACACAGCCAGTACCACATGTGAAAACTTCAAACACACGAGGATTGAAGAGGATTGATATGGTGAGTGACTGTACTTTATGCAGCTAGAGGATGTTAAGTGTCTTTTTCCGTGTACTCAGCTGCTCTGCAGAGGCCCCTTGGTCCCCCATGCTGCTCGTGTGTTCCTCTGGGGTGCTATGAAGCTCCTCGAGGCCTTCCCACACTATACCACGGAGTCCCTCCTAGTAATCCTCATTCTGACCCACTGATTCACACATTTGTATGTGCATATCTCAGATCCCCAAGCAGCTGAATTTCTAAAGAAGGGAACACCTCACAGCAGTCAGTCTGACAGACATCCGCCCTGGAAAACCCAACCTCCCTGGCAATGGCAGTGTGAAGAGACAGACAAAACAGAATTCGATTTTCAGAAGTAAGAGCAAGGAGCAGGCATCGCCTGTCGAGACATCCAATACCCTCCACTCAGAAATACAGCAGAAGAATTTAGGGAGTAGAAATAAAACATGCCAAAAACAAAGGGGACCTGGCTGAGAGAGACTTAAGCGTTGAAATTTAGGTGTGATACCAGAGACTATGCCTTCTACGTCTGGTACAGCCATTTGAAACCTGATATGGGATAGGGCAGCATCTTGCCAGATTCTCAGTCTTCAGGAGATCACAGAACAATATGTTAAGTGCTTCAAAATATGTCACTAATTGTACACCCTCTCCCATCCACAATGCATATACTCATTACACCACTCCTGGAGCACTGAAAGATCTGGGCATCTGACAGTCTTGATTTTTCACAGCACCCCACTGAAAGGAGTAAAGAGCCTTTATCAGATGTAGAACTGAGAGAAAGAGAAACAAAAAGCAGATCCCAGTCTGAGATGCCACAATGCTGAGCACTGCAGCACTGGGGCTTTCTCAGTCCCTTAAATGGAAACCAAGAGCCCAGAAGGAGAAAAAAAAAGTACCCTGGGGAGCCATAATACAAAACAAAACGACACAGAAGTAAATCCCAGCACTCTCCAGGTTACACTGCAGAAGTCAGAACTGCTGAGAGGTGACTTCCTTCAGAGGGGCAGCCTGCAGCCTCTGCTCTCCTGAACCTGCACTCACCCCTTTCTGTACTTCTAAAAAAAGAGCAGATTCTTTAGTAGTTGTTTTTTCTCTGCTGACAGGGTAGCTGTATGGCTGGTGCAATACCCCAGAACAAGAGACCAGTGTTCAGCTTCTCCATTAAGGGAACCATTTTCTACATTCCTAGACGTGGTGTTCGTGGATCGACAAGTTGCTATGGAAGGACAAACCCATGCTGCTGTGAATGCCTGATTACATCTCAAAACCACCTGTTGTAGTCCTTAGAATATACATGTGCTCTGCCTAATGAATTTGAACATGCTCATGGTGAAAAAAGACTAGGAGCCAAGATCCCCTGCTTTCTGTACCTATGTCAGGTAAGGTAGGAATCAGGCTGCCTCATACCCAATGCATCCTTAATTATCCTTTGTATGGGGATGTGTCCAACTGCCTGGCCCAGAATTTGCAATCACTAACTTCTTAGGGTGTCCACCATTCCAGCTGCCTCCAGTGGTGAGACAGGCTTCCTATGGAGGCTTTTTAAAACGAAAACACACCAATCACCACTGCGTTTCATGTCATGCCTGATCTCTAGTAGGGATGCAAACAGTATTTTCAGATATAAAGCAATGACAAAAATTTGCCTCCAGCACATGAGAGTCACTGAGTGTAGTTTTTTTTGAACATGTTGTTTTAGGTGTAGTTGCCTAAAAGCTGCCTCTATCCCCCTTCAGATCCATAAGCCACTGTATTGAAGTCTGCCTTAACTAACAAGCACTGCAGTACCTGTCCAAAGAATGAGCAGTGGTGGAGTTACACCAAATTCTTAGCTCCAGCCAGTGTCCTGGCACTACAGCCACTGTGACACTTCTTTTCTGCAACTTTAAGTCATCTGTTCTTCTAGACTTTGTGGCAGCACAGTGACTGAGATAATAAAACAGAAAAAGATATTAAGAAGAATTGAAGCAAAAAAAAAAAAGAGGAAGGAACTATCTGTCTTACACAAAATGGACAGAAAAAGAAAGAGAAAACCAAGGTGCAGGTTAAGACAATGTGAGAAATAAATAGCTGGGAAAAATAAATATATTTGGGAAAGAAAGGACGTAATAAAAATTAAGAAAAGGAGAAATATAAAAAAATGGCTGATATAGAAACATCTCTAGTAGGTGATAGATATTCTTCTAATTCTCAGAAAGTTGCATGATAGTATAAGGGAAGTATGTTCTTGCAGCATGTTTGTGTCCAGTGAAGCAATTAGTGCAGCACTGGGTGACAGGGACAGAATGTGTGCAGGATTCCTCCACTGCCCACAGAAGGATTTTCTTGTTGGGTGAAAGACCAGGACGTCAGCAAGCCAGTAATGTTCAGGTCTTCAAAGGGTCTCTTGGTTAAGAAGTATCTCCTGCACTATCCCTGATGTTAAGTGCAGGCTGTGCAGCTCTTCCTGTCACAAAGGCACAGGGCACATTCAGCTACTCTTATGCCAAGAGTTCAGGTTTCCCTGGGAATTTGGGACCCTGAGCCAAACCACCTTTAACAGGTCCAAAGACTTATCAGATAACACATTCTTTAGCCTTTCAGAAGAATCACTGGATCAGACAGAGAAGACAATGTGCTAGTCACATGAGACCCTAAATCCTGAACTGACCTAAAAATGCAGTGAAGCTCAAAACTCTCTGAATAACATATTTATCTGCAACTGATTCCTGATCAAGCATTGATGCAAGATTTCTGGGAACACCTTAAACTGCAAAGTGAAATGTAGTAGTAAAATAAATGTCTGACCACTGTTGCCATTATCTGATGTTCATACAGCAGGCCCAAGCCTCCCCAGATTCTATCCCATTCTGTGCCAGGCTCAGTGAAAGATCTGGAATTATTTTCCCATGGCAGCCACTCCTCTGATTCTTCCAGAGTTCACCCTACACAGCTTAGGATATTGCAGAAACCAACAAATGAAACTACTGATGACATGATCTTCAGAGCTTGGAGCCAGCTAGAGATGCATTATTAATAGGATTAATTAGTCCTCCTAAAGAGTCCAACTTAAATCAGGATGACACTGTAGAAAGCACTGTATGTATAAAAAGACAGGAAGGAAGAGCTATATCCTGAAGATTTATCTCAAGGTCTACATACATAAGGCAAAAGAAGAAATATTAATTCTGTTTTGCTGGTATGGAAACCTGACATGTAGTGACTACATTGTCTGGCCCAAGAGAAGATCTGTGATGGAGCCATAAATCAAACCCCAATATCCAGAGACCCAGACCAGTGCTTCACCAGCTAGGCAATCCACAGTCTCCCTCTGGACTAAAAGCAGAGACCATGACACAGGCAGCTGCCAGCTCTGCTAAACAGAGCCACAAGTGCTGTATGTTCAGTGTTGTTTGTTTTCATTCTTGATTTCATGCTCCTTTACTTAGTTGAAGCCTCTGGCACCAACAAACGATTTTCTGGGATGCAAGGAAGTATAGTTATGGATCATAAACCCTCACTTGCCTGCTGGGAATGTGCATAGCTGATGCTATCAGGGGAACATACACATGTCAGATTCCGTCCATCTAGCCCAGACCAGAAACAAGAAAATGACCTTCAGAGTCACGTGTCAAATTTTTGTGGTTAGATGACTGAGAAACTGATGTTGCAGCAGGACACTCTTCCTAAACTAGGAAGAAAAACAAAGCCACTCACTGGCTGGTGCTATACACCAAAAGAAGTTAGGGTACAGCCTTGGGAAATTGCCGCACACAGCATGGAAGTATTGTTGAGACAGCCTACGTGAGCCTAAGCATATTCTTACTTTTTACTGAGAGGAATAAGAGCTGCTGAGTATTGTGACATTATTCCTAAACAGATAGACTGCCTTCTCACAACAACTAAGAGAGGACCAAGCTAACACTGAAGAAATCTGCTCTTGCAGCCCTATGGCCTGTTCTCCCTCCTGGGATTTTCGAAAGGCTAAACCAAACCCCAGTGGCCTGAAGGGCAGTAAAAGGCCTGCCAGTCACAGAGACACACACAACATGACATGCTTGAATACTGTACAACCTTTTCAGTCTCTAATTTTGGCTCCCTAATATCTGGACCTGATGTAAACTGCTGTGGCGAAGCAGGTTTATATGAGTTCAGTGTGCTCTGTGGAGATCAACTGTCTCCTCCTGCCAGGCAGCAGGTGTGGACATTAAACCTGCCCAGCACTTTCCATCCATCAGTTTTCAAGTTGCCCAAAAGACAGCAAGGAGGTAATTTTGGGTCTTCTGTTTTCTTACAAAAAGGCTACAAAGATCCAGAGAGATGCAGATGACAAACTCAAGTGGCTCTCAGGCAATAACCAGTGCCCACTATCCCCAACAGGTACCAACTTTTCCAGTTCCACTCTGTTTTCCCTCCCATCACAGGCTCAGCTGCTGTTATATTTCAACTTCCCCAAACCAATGAAGGTGTCTGAGATACCTCAGTGGGGTAACTCTACAGGCAGACTCTCTGATGGGGAATATAAGGCTCATTTCCATTATGTAAGGTAGAGAACTTATTCCCTATGCTTTACATAATGAAAAAGCTTATCCTCATCTTCTGTTGCCTCTGTAGCCTTTTCTGTCATCCTTCAAGCAGGAAGGCACAGTCAGACTAGGAGCAAGTGCATATATGCACCAGATGTGGGGGGCATGTTAAGCAGTGGGAGTAGGACACATGGAGCAGATGTGGATTTGATCCATGTAGGGAGGATCTTGCAATAGCCCTGACTTCACTCTGGCTCTTCCGCAGATGGAAAGGTGCTGCCACATCTGGCAGCAATGAAAGGAATTCAAGTTCTACCAGAGCTGCCCCATTTTGTGACCCAACAATGGGAACCTGCCAGCTTCCACCAATGTGAAATAAAGACAGACCCACAGCAGTTTAAGTGAACAATAAATTAAACTCCCTTTCAACAAGAAGAGGAGATGTCACCTATCCCACCCAGTGCACAAATCCTGCAAACACAAGTTATCACAACCTGAAAAATTGGCTGGAGACTAAACACAGCAATCCAACACAGACAAGTCTGCATCCACTCACTCCAGATACCACTTCTGTCGTTCCTCCCTTACAACAGATCTCCCACAAGCCTCTTTCCCTTGGGGCCCCCTCTGCCTGCAGCATCCCTCTATTATGCACTCAGGTAATCCTCATGGAGGAGCTCTGTAACCATTTGAAATCTTTGCCCTCACCACTTGCCCGATGACATTTTCTTCCTCTGCCTTCCTAACTCCCTCACATGCAACTACCCTCCCAATTTCTAAGCACTTCCCTCAGGGCAACACCTCCTGCTCTGCTCTGGAGACTGATATCTCCCAGGCTTCCAGTCTCAGCTGACCTGCCTTGATCTCCAACCTCCACACAGCCTGCCAGCTTCACCTCACTGAGGAAAAGGTGAAAGGCAGCACAGCAAAAGGGAGAGCTACATCTGGATCAACACACCAGCTGTGCCATCTCACCCTATTTCCAGGTCTTCTCCCATTGTAAGGAACAGAGGTGCTGATTTATTTATACCTGCCCTCTGAGAAAGTTTCTCTGCTGCCCTCCCACAAGTACTGACCAAACAAGACTGCTCATCCTGGTGAAAAGAAGGCCAAGGAAGCTGGAATAAGGCTACATTGAATACAGTAACCCAGACTATAGCACTGCTGGGTCTCAGATCCAATCCAAGATCTGACCATCAGGACCTCCTCTCATTTGCCCTCACCTGTGCTCTCCCTCTCCCCCACTCACCCCTGTGAGGCTGGGGAAGAGGTGCTTCCAAGGGTTTCTCACTGTCACAGGGACAGAGCCAACATGCCAGCACTAAACTGAGACTAGCAATCCTGGACAGATGCAGTGCCTGCATGGTTCCTTGGTTTGCTGTCCTTTCCCTGTTCCCCAGAGGGGCAGGAGGGACAAAAACACCAACCCCACAGGGTTAGGCTGGCTCTTTAAAACCAAGTGGACTGCAGCAGTTCCCCAGTGCCTCTGGGGTTGCCAAAGGGCATGGTGAAGTGCATCTAGGAAAAAACCTGGAAGCAAGATAGGGTACTTCCTCTTCTTTAAAGCTTTCCAGTTGTCTCCTGTTCACAGCTGAAGCAACCCAGGTGTCCTGACTTGCTCCACCTGGGACAAGGACTCTGCCTCTATGTATATGCAACAAATGTGACTACTTTGGCATTACTCTGACTCATGACCTCTGTAAAAGACTGACAATTTTCCTTCTTTTGGACAAGGAGTGTTGGTATCTGCAAGCATGACAAAGCACGATGAGTTCTTCTGACAACACTTCTTTCCACCCCATTACGGGACAAACAAGCACAGAAAATGTGACTCTTCTGTTGTGCACAGGATAATTTTAGGCTTTTTATCTGAATTTGTTGAAGTGTAGGTCACAAATGGGCAGCTTTTGAGAAGGGTAAACAAATTCCTCTTGTAGTTGTTCATGTGAGTCACATTGTCTCAGATCTGTTACAAAAATCTCTTATCAGCCAGTTTCACAGTGAATGGTTATTTTGATAGTTATATGATCTGGTTTTGGTGTGCATGTTGCTTCAAAGTTCCAAAATTTTTTCCCAGACTAAAAATGGCTTTGAAAGTTTGTACTTACTACTGACTGAGGTAGTTTTTATTTTGTATAGAAACAGATGTAAGGATAATCATAGGAGAATAATTATGCCACTGAGATATAGACCAGTTTATTTCCCCTCATAAGTTAGGTACAGCTAGGTTCAATGACAACGTGAGCCATTGTAGCCAGCAAGGCCTTAGAACGAGGGGATCTTCTTGGGCATGTTAATATCACTCCAGATAAAGTCAGCCTTGATTTGTCATTAAGTCCCTTACTAAGAACAGTGTGTTAAGGATTGCACAGAGAAACTTCCACAGCACAGTAACAAATATTCCCAACAAAGGTCAGAGTTATTTAATGCCCCTGCCATATGACATGGATCAGTCATGCCAGACCTGGAAATAGACTTCAAGCCTTCTAATTTTATAATCCCATTATCCCCTGCTCCCCACCTCCTGGCACTTCTTCTGTTCTCTTGCACCTTAGCATCTTTGCAGTGAAAGCTCCAAGGCAGGTAATGCAATGGAAATGTGCAACTGGATCTCCCAGCCTCCCCTTCTTACCTCATGCTCTGGCCTCTGCTGTGTGCGTGCTCTCCTGTCCCCTTTCACCCCAAACTTTTGTGCTCTGCTCTGTACCCAGCATTTGACATTACACATCTCTCTTGCCTTTGCAACTGTTATTTTATGCATCTTCTCCACCATCCTTCTTCTCTCCAGCCTCATTTCTTCCAATACCTACCTCCTCCTCTCTCTCTCTCTGAGTTAATCTAGTCTGAGCTTAAGGTGTGATGTTAGCCACAAAGGATAATGTGGTCATTTAACCAGCCTGATATTGACTCAGCAGACTGGCTTTAAGTGATCTTAACAATCCTAATTGAGGCAAGAAATCAGGGAAACACTGATTTACCACTTTGCATATTTATTAGGTTTTATCGGTTTCTGATATCCTTTCCAAGAGTCCCTCCTCGTTTTTGTTCCGGTCATTATCTTTTGAAACTTATCTCTTTTTCCTCCCTTTCTGACTGAAAAAAGGCTGCATTTCACAACTTGATCATCACACAAAACAGGATACAAGCTGCTTCCTCTTCACATGTGTTTATGTTAATGTGCTTGCTTCTTATTCCAACTTTATTGCTCCTGCTCAAAGTCAAAGATGATTTTTTTTTTTCTTCTTTTTTGGAAGAACAAAGAACTTATTTTCTGTCTTAGATATGGATAAGGTGAGGCCATGATCCAGGAAGGCTGTGGCTAATCATACAGGGCGGCAAAGACAGAACAAAAGCGAGACTAGAAAATAAGGCTGAAGTGAAAGCATGAAGGCAAAAGGTTACAGATAGGGCTGAGTAGAAGCTAATATCAAGAACAAGGAGGAGGCCCAAGTCCACCTTCCTACCGGTGCCTTTGGTACCCAGGAACGGGAAGGTGCTGGCAAAAACCGGACTGAGCAACAGGATCCAGCTCACTCTAGCACTTCCCTCTGCTGGCCGGTGTGCAGAGCCCCAGGCAGGGCACCCAGTGCAGGGGAAGGAGGGTTCTGGATTGCCCCACTATGTCCTGGGACAAACCACGTGAGGGATCCAAGTGAGCAGCTGAACCGCCTCTGTTTGCTGAACCGCGGCATTCTTCTGAGACTGAAGATGGCTGAATTATTGGGGGAACTTTAGGCCAGTTCCAGGTATCTATATTGTGTTCTCATTCAACTTTAAGGTTGATTAGTAGGCCTTTTATGTCTTGAAATGCACACAAATCTACTGCAATACTCCTGCTTCCTTACGGCACCTAACCATTTCCTCCCATGGCTTCGATTTTCTTACCTCACTGCTGTTGAAAGAGGGCAGAAGCTATGAGGAAATGCTAAACAGGAAGACCCAAAAGGCCAGATCATTTACAAAACAACATGTAGACACATGTATCCATAATGTATTGTGGATAACGCTAAATTGCATGGAAAGGAGTTATTTGTTTTGCTGTATCCTTTTGTACTTAAACACTGATATATGATCTTGGTTTAGCAGGCAGCATGAGCTTCTTGGCCTGCTCCCCAGATGTGCACAGATCTGTAAAATTTCCTAGAGCTTTTCTGTTGACACTGCAATATAGAAGGCACTATTTGGCAACAGCAGAGCTCTTGCTGTTTTGTTGCAGGGGTTCTGCAGTGTATGTCATGTCTATTGTATGTGTACTGAAGAGTTTCTAGATTTCCTTCCTACGCTGTAAGACTACAGGTTTACAGCCAAGTTATATTTTTTCCTAAGGTTCCCATCTCTAGATCCTTTTACAACTTCAAATTTCCTTTGTCTTATTTTTAGCTACAAGTTTCAGATGTTTTTTCTGTGGTACTTATAGCTTAATAAGCATTCATTTCAACAAGTTCATTCCCCAAACCTCCCACCTCTGGCTGTGCCCCACCCTCCTCTCCGGTGCCCATCACAAATCTTTCCAGCTGCCTTCCCAGTCGATCCATCCCGCTGCCTGCCCTAGCCACAGTTCTTCCAGCCACTCCCTTTTTCCCTCACGAGTCTCCCCTCCTTCCCCCTCCTTCTTTCTTCTTTCCTTTTTCTTCCTTTTCTCTTTCTCTGAATGGCTGTAACGCGGCCAGGACTTGGCAGATAAGCCAGCCCTTTTCTTAGAATTAGCTAAATTAGCTCCATCAGCTGTGTTTGTGACAGGGAAACCCCTCTTTCGCAAGCTCAGCCCTGCCCATCCTGGACACGAGAGGGCCGTTTTTAGGGATTGTTTCCTGCAGCCACTTATCTGTCTGACGCTGTTTGCTTCTGAGCCGAGGCTCTGAGGTGTGCAGTGATGTACCCTGACAGCTATTTATAGGATGAAAAGAATGGGCCTGCTGCCTGAGGAAACCGCTCAGCCGCAGGCAGGCAGGGTTTGCTAAGCGGTGTGTGCTCATGCTTGGGGACAGGGGGAAGCAGAGCTGAGATCTGGCAGCGCTCCCCTCACCTGTTGCAGGGACAGGCAGGACCACCCCCGCTGAGCGGCACAGGGCACGGGGGGACGGCTGGTTTATTGTAGTGTTCGACGAACATCTAGCTGCTTCTCAGAGACAATGAGTGGAGGGGATAGCAATCCAGTTCCCATGGCAACCGTGCTCAAGTCATCTAAGGTCAAAATGGTGACCGAGGCTGCCAGAGGAAACGAATTTTGATGTGAGGATAAATGCCACATCACTGACCGCATGACTCAGTCTGCCAGCTCCGGGTGCCCGAGCAGCCCTGCACCCCTGTTTGCCCGCTGTCCCCCCCAAACTGGACTGCACTGCTCCCCGCTATGATGCTTCTGGGGGCCCCCTCAAAGCCCGATCATCTCTCTCAATGCCTGCCCTGATTTCACCCCCAGCTATTTCTGTTTCTGGGTCACCGAGATCACATCTGCACAGCCACCAGAGGCTGACTGCAGTGTGGGCTGGCACATCCTCGCTCCCCTTGAACCGTGAGCAGGGGCTGCCCACAGCTGTGAGGCTCGGGCCACCAGCCCGCCACCGGCCAGCAGAGCCTCAGTCACCACCCCCTCGCTGGCCTCAAGGGTCCGACTTCATCGAAAGCCATCGCCTACGTGCCTAGTGACGACAAAATCACGTCAGCTTTCATCTTTTCTGGAAAGCAGCTGGAACTGAGCAGCAGTCTCTGCAGGATGCTGCCGCGCTGAAACGGATTTCTGTTGCCATCTGGTGGCAATTCAAGAGTACTTGGAAGGACAGACAAATTCCCAAGATCCCCGCCCCACTATTCTCTGAGAGGGACTTGCTCTCCTCCACTGGATTGGAGGGAGGTGCCCAGGGAGGTGCCCAGGGAGTCACCATTCCTGAAGGTATTCAAGGAACGGCTGGACTTGGCACTTAGTGCCATGGTCTATTTGACAAGGTGGTGATTGGTCAAAGGTTGGACCAGATGGTTTTGGAGATCCTTTCCAAGCTAAATGAGTCTGTGATTCTGTTTATTCCACGGGTCTTTACTCGGGCCACATCAAAATTTCCTCACTTTAAAAGGGAACAGGGGAAAATGTTAACACTATTAGATTTGATTTGATATCCAGATTCCAGATTATACCTGCCATTCCAAGTGTTCTCCAGACTTTTTAATTAAACACCGGCAATTTTCTTGACTACTCCACGTGCTGTAATCAAGATCCTCTCCTATTATCCCCTAAACCCTGCAGCTTAGCTCACCCTAAATTAGAAATCTTCCCTCTGCCTCTGAGAATTGTTGAATGAATCATCCACAGTTGGTCAGTTAATGAATGTACAATTACCAACCCCATCAGGCTATTGCAGAAATCTCCCTAAAGGATTGCACCCCTCATTACTGAGGAGCATATGAACCAGAAGCCAGCCTCAGACTCCCTCTCTGTCTAGCTCAGGGCCCCATCCCATCTCTGGCTTAAGGGCAGAGGCCTCATGAAGGGCAGAGTTCTCTCATCACATGGTTTGCCCTGACACGTTCCTTTTGTGGGCACTACTGCAGCTTGTGCTGGAGCCTGGCTTACACTGCAGCCCCAGTATTTCTGAAGGCAGCCACAGATTCACCCTCTTGTCAATTCACTGCTCTCTGGTAGAGAATAATTCCCTTCCTCTTTAAGGAGGGCACCAAACCATTGGACTGCATGGACAATGCAGAAGCAGGGCATCCTAATGGTATTTGATTGTATAGTCCTGCTTTGGTTTTTGCTCCCACTTATGCTTAGCCCTGCCTTTGTGCCTTCCCTCATGCCAGTGTTGCTCCTGCCCCTGTTCCCCGCTCCAGCCCAGCCACATCTGCCTGCTGGAACCACCCAACCTCCTTCATGATCATGTTGCCTCAACTCCAACAAACCGCCTTTACCAGTCAGGCAGAGAGCCCACAGAGAGTTTCCCACTCTGTTGTTCCCACAGGCAGGGGTGACTCATGACATCTTGTCACTCCCAAGTAACTTAGCTGATGAAATCCCAGGAGCAGCCAGCCACACTCCAGCTCCATGTTGGTGCTCCAGCACCAGCTTTTGCTCCATGTGAAATAATCCAAGGAAGTGGAGTAGCTCCTTCACTAGCCCCATCTCAGAGCTGAACCTTCCCTTGCCACACTAAAGTTACAATGGCCACTGATGTTGTTTTGGTGCTGTTCATCTTTCTCATAGGATGGTTTTGGCCCAGTCTCCTGTGTGTGCTCTTGCTCCACAGACACAGGATGTGAGTGAGGGCCCAAACAAGCCCTCCCCTGCAGAAGGTGAGGCATTGCTTTTAATCCTTTGTTTAGACTCCAGGAGAGAGCAGTGAGCAGAAGCAGCACTCACAACATTAAACCAAAAGCAGAAGGACTGTGTGGATATCTGGCAGTACTGTGATCCTCAGCATGGTCCCAGAAAGGAGTTATGCAATGGAGCCACCCCATTTTCCAACAGGAGCCAATTGGAAAAGCCCTGGTGCAGCTGTAAACATCTTTCACTTTTGTTAATTTATTTTTTTATTCTCTACATCAGTTCTGACATCCACTTCCAAGACAGGAAGGCTGAGTGTTTGAAGGGCTTGTAACTTGTGGCGATTTTCTCATCCAGTTCTCTACAGCTTCATGTTTCATCTTCATGTTCAGTGCATCCAGAACTGTTACCTCAGGCCACAGAGCAGATGCAGGCACTAGGGAGTCACACCACAAATGTAGGCAGCCCGACCGACCTGCTCCAAAATTAGGAAACCTCATCCCACCACCGTACGGTGGCAGTGAATCACATGGGTCTGAAAGACACAGGAGCCTCTACAAGCTTCACACACAGGATTTTATTGAGAATGTGAATGTTTTTTTACAATTTAGACCACGAACAGATCTTCAGTCACTGTACACTATTTTGTGAAAGAGATTAGTTGGTTACACAACAGCACTAGTAAATGAAAAGGTAGCTGAGAGTGTTCCCCACTAAAAACTGATGATTTAAGTTAGTAGCCCAATAGAAATTGTCCTTACAGTTCTGTACACAGTTTAGAAGTCAGCACATGGGAAGGAATGTTCCAGAAGGAAGTCTGCCTGCAGCCAGTCTTCATAGAAGGTAAGAATTTAATACTATGGCCACTCCATGCCCAGTAGCCTCAAAACAAAAGGAGTTTAATCTACTGCCAGAGTGAGCCTTACTCTCTGAGTGGGCATTGAATCAATTTCTCAACACTCTGTTCACTTTTCATGTGGCCCAATTACTTTAGGTTCTCTGCATGGTACCAAAATAATTTGGGTCAAGAGCCTAATGCAGTTTAGGTTCAAAGTCATCTTTCACTAACGTGTCTCTGCATGTAATGTTTGATTCACTATGATGACAGAGTCAAGGTTTTTTTTTTTCTTTCTTTTTTTTTTTTTCCCCTTTAGAAAACTGGAGCTTGTTGCTGGTTTTGAGGATCCAAGTTACTGGGAATACTGGCCAATAGGTCAAGTGTATTGTTCTACCACATTTGTGCTCTTCCCCACAACTCCCATTGATTTCATCCCAGACATGAAGTCTCCCTAAAAGAACCAAAGGCAATGGTGATTTGAAACAAAGCCAGGTTACTCTGAATGCTTAACATAGGGTTCTTGTTCCCAGAGCTTCATCTACAGATATCTACATTCTTTCACAGCTGGAAAGCAGAGCTTCCTTAAATCTTGTGCTGCCTACCAAGAACTGAAGAGGAAATACTGGAAAATACCTCTTGCATTGCATCCCTGACGTATTGGCTTGCATCTGGCAAAAATCACTACAAATCTGGAGTCAGGAAAGCATAACTGTTCTAAATCCAATAGGATACAAATAGTAAACAAGTCTTCAAGGCCAGAACTGGTCATTTGGGGTATAAGTCAAGGTTTTTTGTTGACAGTAACTTTTCCAGAAGCTGCAGACTAACTTACCTCTGAATATTTTGCATCATCCCCAACTGCATGCCATAACCTCAGCAATGCCATTTTAAGCAACCCAGAGCAGAACTACTGGCTCATACCAATTTTAAAGAAGTACTAAGAATGACTCACATTAAGATTTCAAAGCTCACAGACTGAACCAAGCCTACTCTGTTCAGGGACTCTGCAAATGCTTCTTACCAATTTTTTACCAGGTGTCAAGTAATCTCTCTTCCCGACACAGACTCCTTAAGAAGGGGACAGTATTTTTCAGACAGCAGCCATTAAGAAATGTACTGAAAACCTTACAAAAGGCTTTATAAATACTTCTCCCCCTTCTATTCATCCTGTGTTTCCTCAATTACTTGAGACAAAAATGTGATTATGCATGGGAACACAGTTGTCCCAGCTCCTCATTCCTTGGACAGAAAGACATCTGATCCTGGCTATTTCTATAAACCAAAAACTTTAGAAAATAATCAGCAATGCTGTCCAAAAATCCTGCAACTAATTAGAATTACGTCTGGCCATTGGTAAACTCCACTTGAAGGAATATGTTGTGCTTTCAAATGTGGACTGACCAGAAAACTTGAATAGTTCAGACAAGAAACTGAATTAAGTTAAATGGCTGTTACCTTTACCTGTTTTCACATCAGGTTTAGTGAAAGGGTAGGACAGCAGATGACTGTCCATGAAAGAAAACATTAGTCGGTCCCCTTCTTGAGCTCTGTATCTTCATTTTAAATTCAGTTATGTTTCAGTGTGACTCATATATCCTTGGGACATTCTTTGCTATCATCTCTCCTGGGCATCAGTAACCTAACAAATAATTTGGCATCTGTAGCCAGGATGTTCCCCCTCAGAACCTCTCAACAGCTTGTGGGGACACAACCCTAACAAATACTCCTGCCCCAATTCTATTGTCACTGATGACAGCACTAGACACTGATGAGAGCTGTATAAATTTCCAGTCCTTTCTGAAAGCTAGCAAAGAATTTGGGTTCAACCACTTCCTTCAGCTACAGTGTAATCTCATGATATGGAAAAGTGATCCCCAATTTTGACTTCCCAGTTTCACTGAATGGTCCTTTTGTTCTCATGTATATGATACAGGCAGAACACAAGCTAAGTCTGCTTTTCCTACTCTAGCAATTATTTTATAAACTAGCTGTCCACTTTTATATCTCTCCTTTTCAAAATAGCAGTCTCAGCTTTTCCAATGTCTCAGAGTTTTTGCATGCCTTAGTTTCTCTTGTCACCATTTCCTGAAGTCTCCTATTTGAGGGCAGACTTCTGTGTTGTCTCCAGAGCATTCATACAACATTGTCCTCAATGGTGATGAAATCTCATGCCTATAATTATTATAGAGTTAATTTAAACCCCACAAGGGTAACATCAGACCTTGCAATTGCACTGTTGAGACTGAATTTCAAATACTGTTGTGTTGTCCAGTCACCTTCCCTGTACAGTTCATTTTAGGGAAAGACATTGCAGAAAGTCCTTAATTAGTACTGGAATTTTTTTTCTTACTGTTCACCCTCACTTTGGAGGCATTAGTTCTTAAATTTGTAGCATCCTCCTGATTGAAAGCTCCTTTCCCTATCTGTTGATTACCATCAAGTGTGTCTCTGGAAAACCATCAGATCCTTTCCCAGCCCTAATTTTACTAGGCAAAGTTTTTAAGCCAAAGTTCTAGGGATAGGATCTTCATTCTCCAGAAGATCCTAAATGAAAACACCTGTTTTCATTTGCATGAATCTTTATTGGGACTGAATGATCAGAATTATTCTCTATGAGACTTCTTACATAAAATATTCTCTTGATACTTTTCTGTATACCATTTACCTTTTAGCAGTTCATGATGTGTGACCACCTAATACTCAAAGATACTTTTTTCTCCTTCTCTCTCATTTCCAGTTGGTGAGTTCCCAGGAACAAAAGTTATTACTCCCTATATCCATGGTAGTAAATTTTGCATACTCAAATCTCATCCAAGATTTCATTTCATCCATCTTTCAGTATTCATTTATAACATCCTGATTATTCTGTCCTTGTACCATCAGCAAATTTCATCCAAACGCTCTTTTTATTTATGCCAAGGCCATGAATTCAAATATGAAACGAGATAAGGCCCCACAGTGACCTCCATTAGTAATCCCTTTTTCCTATCAAGATCCTGCCTTTGTGGAGCAGTCTCAAAGGCCTTTTAAAAATCAAAACATATCAGATTAAATGTTTCTCTTTTATTAAGTTCTTTGTTGACGCATCCCGAAAACTGAGCAGAGGATTTATGAGATACTCTTTGCTTAAAGAATTAATCTCAGTTATCAGGATATTCCAGGTGTTTCGACATATTTTTAATTACCATTCTGACCAGCTTTCAAGAAACAGATAAAAGCTTCACTATTCTACTTCCCTGATTCATCCCTAGCACCTTTTTCAAAATTGTGGGTACAGTCTGTGTTGTGTTCCCTGAAGCTCTGGTACCATGGCAGCTTTCCATGACAGACCATATATTTTCCTAACCCAAGAAGCCAAGAAGCCCCACTACTACTCACCTGAAATTCTCTGGAATTCTTGGAGGTATACCATATTATATTTTAAAATTATCAGTTTGGTCCAACATTTCTCATTATCAACTCTCAGTCTTTGAAAGCTGCTTCATTGTAAAAAACAGAGTGCATGCAGGACAGGAATACAAAAGTCCCAAAACTGAAAGTGTATGTGAAAAAACAAGGTTTTTCTCGATTGTTCTCTTTAACCACCCTTGATCCAACACATCCACTAATTGTTTCACAGGCTTCCCGGTTCTCACACCCAGGAAGATTCTCATTTATACTTTTCATTCATTTCATTGTTTGCTCTGCAACTCCCTGTTCTGTCTTCCCTCCAAATTATTAAATGCTGCAAATTCAAGCTTCTCCCTACTGTAAATTTTGAAGAACCTCTTGCTTGACTCTGAAATTATAAGTTAAGTCACACAGGTATCCTATTTTCCTTTTGATCCACAGGAATGCTTGTCATCCAAGACTATTATTATTGCAGATATCATAGGTATCCACCAGCACTTCTAAGGATTTTAATCTTTTACTATTAACTCTGATGTCTGCTTCTCAGTCAGAACGCAATGGCATGAACTGCTCATTAGTTTGAGTTATTGCGATCAAACTTTATATCCTGTCTGCATTTTCACACCATCTGCTTTTGAAGTGGCAGATAGGCTGTTAATCAGACTCACCGTGCTTCAGTGCCTGTGAAGTGTACCAGCTCTTTGAAAAGAGACTTCAGGTGGTTCTTCATTTACTGTTTCAAGCAACTTCTGTCCACACTTACAGGCAGCCAGAGCTTTCCTAGCTGCCAGTCCCACGAACGTGTCCACAGCTTTTCTTTCCTGGCACGAATGTCCAATATGAACACCCTAACTCTGATGCATAAAACAGGGTTCTCCTTTAAGGACAGTTACCAATTGGTCTTTTGGTTTGTTCACTATAAGCATCCAAAACTTAGAATACAATTTTGTCAATTCCAAAGGAAGGAGCAGTATCCAGCTTCCTCTTTCAGAGCTATTTTTATTTTGCAGGGCTAACAAGCAAGAAAACCAGTAAAAATTACTTCAGCCTATCAACTCGAATTAGCTAAAATGCACCTAAGCATCTTAACTGCTGTATAAGAAGGTACCTTTTCATGTAGGCATTTCAGAGGAGAATCACTTTATAACTTTGCTGTACTTTGTATTCATTGAGCCTGTGGTAATACATGTGACAGTACCTCTGTGAGCTTTGGGACCCTAGAATCTGACCTTCTATATCAATGTCTGTCTGTCCAACAACTGAAATGTTTCCCTTGTGAGTACTTCATAATCCTTCTCGTAGTAACATTATGCAAATCTTTTGAGTCAGGAAAGTGCTATTATAATGGAAATAATTTTTTTTCATGGAAAACTCTTTAGATGTTCTACACTGAAGGAAAAACAGCATGACTTGAAAATGTATGCAAAACAAATTTATTCACTGACACTCCTTTCTCTTCCTAGAAAAGCACCTTTGTCTCACCCAAGTCTTCTAGAATAGAGCGCAGCAGACCCTAAGCCACCAGAAAACTTGTGAAGACCTCAACACCCTGGTCTGCCAGACCATGATGGCCAGGAGTGCCCTCCCCAGGGCTCCCCTGCTCTCTATCCTTACAAGCACTGAGATCACACAGGAGTTTGCATTTAAGTACTACTTAGAATTGTGTAGGCTCATGCAGACTCCGACAGCTCCGACTTCACCCTCCAGGTTTTTCAGTTTGAACAGAAGCTCCAGAACAAGACTCCTGCATATGATCTTCCTCCACCAACCTTTCCAGATGGCATCATTCCCAGAGGCCCATTCACAGCACAACTCAGCCACAGAGAACCCATAGGAAGGGCTGGGGCAGACCAAGAACATCACGGTTAAAATATTTTTCCCAGTTTGTGTTAGACCTGTATCCTGACTCCTGCCTCACTGCACTGCTTTCTGTCAGAGATACCACAATCTGAACACACAGTTAAGCAGTGTGCAGCAAGTATTTGTCATTTTTTATCTCCCATGTACTGCCTGAATGTCCTGATGACTGGGGTTTGTAATCCACCTATTTTTGTCTCTGTGAATATTTAATCAGTCATTCACACAAAGAGGATAAGCTTCAAGGGGAAAAAAAGGCATTAAAAAACAATTACCTCCAATTATCCAAAGCTGAATAACAAGAGCATTTGCCTAGGATACGCTGGCACATCTCTCTTTCAAACAGGGCATTTGACCTCGGGACACAGAGCAGTCTCCCTCTGCTCAAGATCCTTGGGAATGAGCCCTACTCTGTTCCCGTGCCTACCTACAGCCACTGTGCCTGTCTGAAAGATCAAGCGAAAAATGGGTGAGCCAGGTTTAAACCTCTGCTAAAAGGCCATGAAAAGAATGAAGGTCCCTTGCAGAGATCTAAAAAACCAAGAACTCGTGTAGGGTTCATGAAAATAAGAGACCAAATACAGGAGACAGACTTTATTTTTGTCCTTGCAGAGGGAAAGGTCACAGTACAAACTAAAGATTTAAAAGGCTTAAGAGAACCAGAATGAAAAGAGACATTACAAATGCACCAATTAGGGGAAAAGCTTCAGTTAGAACTTGTGCCTTGTCACTCATCAAAGGATCCAATTACGAGACCAAAACCAGGCTTTGTTAGTACTGCAATTCACAGAACTACCTGCTTCAAAGCACATTAAAGTGCAGCTGCAGCCTGAAAAGTGACTATCACAGCTACGTGGGATGGCATGGAGCCTGCACCGAGTCTTGGAGGAAACAAAGACCCAACCTTCAGTCCCTAAGGAATGAACACAGGGACTTTCCTCGTTCTTTCCCCTTCTCAGGGACTTTCAACAAAGCCTCCCTGTATTGGAAGTACAGCCAGTGGCCCTGTCTTGGATTTCTGAGGACTTCAGGGAGAGCCTGTACTGTTTCAGATCCTATTTGAAAGCAGAGGAGGGCCTGGAAGACACGGGACAGTCCATGTGGAAACCATTTTTGTGGGTTGCGAGAGACAGAGGGACTTCTGTCCACCCAAAATATTCCACTGCCTTTCCCAGTGACTAAACCTCTGGAGCACGACTGGTTTGGGTTTGGCTGGCATTCCTCAGACAGGGAATGACTGAAAGACAAAACACACCCCACTGCTGGGAGCCCAAGTGCAGCATGTGGGAAGCGGACACACTTCGCCCTGAGAATTCTGTCCTACCCGCTGTGTGAGTAACTGAATTACATTTAAAGGCTTCCAGGATGAAGGGACATTGTCTCAAGATGTGCCAGGGGAAGCTTAGGTTGGGCGAATTTAGTTTGGAGGAATTACTTCACCAGAAGGGTGTTTAGACATTGGAACGGGCTGCCCTTGGAGGTGGTGGAGTCACCAACCCTGGAAGTGTTTAAAGAACACTGGATGTGGCACTCAGTGCCATGGTCTATTGCCATGGTGGTGTTCCGTCACAGGATGGACTCAGAGGTCTCTGAGATCTTTCCCAACATCACTGACTCCGTGTCTGCACAGGCAGCCAGAGGGGCGCACAGGGCTGAGGCCCTCACGCACAACATGGACCCCCCGCGGGGCGCGGCCCTCACGCACAACATGGACCCCCCGCTGCCATTTTGCGGGCGCCGCTCCCCACGTGCCCCGGACACGGGAGACGGCCCCGCCCGCGCCCTGACGTCACGCAGAGCGCATGCGCCGAGNCCCAGGCAGCCCCGCCAACCGCCACACGTTCCCTGGCTGGATGCGACACGGGGCGGGGAGGAGCCGCCCGGCCGCTGCGTGCGGGGGCTCTGCGCGCTCTTAAGGTGGCCCGAGAGCGCGACGGGAGCGGGACCGGGATAGCCGGGGCTGTCCCCGGTGGGGCCGAGGAGGGGCGCGGCAGCGGCGGCGGGAGCTGCCTGGTGTGAGGGCGGCGTGCGGGGGCGGCTGCTGGAGAATGCCCGCTCGGCCGTCAGGGTGAGGCAGCCGGGTGGAGGTTTGTGCCGGGAGATAAGAGCCTGTCACATGAGGATTCCCGCTGCAGAGACGGGAAGCGGCGGCTGGAGACAGTCTGTGCCTTCCTGTGTGTCTGAGGCTGGGCCAGCAAACACGTCCCTCGACGACTGTGCAACCTTTGAAACTTTGGAGCTCCCGGCAGGTGCGGTTGGCTCTGGTGGAGATAGCAGGTACACTGGCTTTCTTGTAGCTAGGATCCTAAAGGTGTAATTGAAGCGCTGAGTTTTAAACCATCAGTTTTGGCTTCTTGATTGTGCAAGATGCATCATTACATGCATGGGTATGTCATTTACATAGAGCACACCAAGAAATTATTCAAGATACACAATGCGAGTAACCAGTTAATCTTTACATACATATCTACAGAATCACTGCATCTCTGAGGTGGCAAAAGACCTCTAAGAACATCGAGTCGAACCTTTGACTGAACACTACCATAGCAACTAGACCATGGCACTGACTGCCACATCCAGTCTTTCCTTAAACACTTCCAAGGACATAGGCTGCACCACCTCCCTGGGCAGTGCATTCCAATGTCTAATCACCGTGAAGAAATTCCTCCTGAAGTCCAACCTAAACCGCCCCTGACACAGCCTGAGGCTATGTCCTTCTGTCCTCTCACTTGTTAGCTGGCAGAAGACGCTGACCCTCACCTGGCTGGCCACTCCTTTCAGGTGGTTGTAGAGTGAGAGGGTTACCTCTGAGCCTGTTCTACAGGCTAAACAACACCCATTCCCTCAGTCACTCTTGTACTTGTGTGCAAGTACATAAACAAAGGTTTTCCTCTCGAAGAAGGGTTTGAAAAAAACAAAACCAGCCAAACACCTAACCCTGCCCAGGGGGAAAAACATGTTAGGATACCTGCATGTTACATAGGATTCCTAAGATGCCTGTTTATTACTAGTTGCAAATGGAAGGAACAGTCGTTCAGTCAGGATGTAGAAGAGAATTCCTTCCCAAATACTGAGAATTTCAGTGTCCCAACTGCCAAAAACCAAAGCCACCTCCTACACCTTCCTGGATGCGAGAAGCCCCAACTGCCCGCTACCCATCTGTCAAAATTTATAGATCTCCTTAGACAAATATTAACAATTCAGTCATGCTCAAAGCCTGTGGCATATTGAAAAAATCGAGAGAAGGATAAAATACATTGAATGTAATGTAAAAATAAGCTACGTGGTGACTGGTTTACTCCTTTTCCCCGTGTCTCCATCTGCTCTCCTCTGTCTTCTATTTAGCTTTCAAAGGCTTTGGGATGTGTCTTTGTTCTCTGAATGCTCAATATGATGATGGATCATGATACATTTATCTCTGTGCATTTCTGCCACACTGATCCTTTCCCCTGCCTCCCTAGGGCACTTTTTGTGTTGGATGGTAATTTTTGCATTTACATTATTACAAGCAGTGGAACAAGTTAGTTACATCATACCTTTTAATTGTCTATAAAAAGCAGGCAGTACTTCAAATATTCATTCGAGGAGAGGATCCTGAAAACCAAAAGGAAGAATAAGTAGGGAACACACATCGGATGCCTGGCACACGTGGAGTCCAACCACAGCTTTTTAACACCTCTGCATTTGGCTACAGATCAAACAACTTGCAGATACCACCCGTCTGCCTCCCAGCACAACGATGCTCCTGCCTTGTCTCTCAGTAAAGAGTAGTCTGAGCACTGTGTGGACACAAATCCTAGCTAGAGGGGGACTGGGGGACTTGGACTAGGAGTAGCAGACACACCCAAAGACCACCTAGCCCAAAGACAGGTCAAAAGAGAGGCAGAAGAACAAGGGAGCTGAAGCTAGGCTGTTCACGCAGGACTTGAGTGAGGCTGGGAGAAATGACAGACTAGGACAGAGCTCTGCTGTGGCGGTGGGAGGGAAAGAGATGGTGGTTGGCCCTTGGTAATGATCAAGAACACCATAATGGGGATCTGTAGTGAGATAATGCGAATAGTATGGGGGAGAAAGGCAGGAAACCCTTCTTGACAGAACAGGTAGTAGCATAGGGAGGGAAGTTGTGACTAGAGCTGCTGGCATAGGTGCAGAAGAAGAGGATAGTGTGGGAGAAGGAGGACACAGAGAATCCTGAGAGGATGGAGGATGATGACTGACTTCCTGAAATGAAGGTGTGGAACTATGGCACAGGTTTTGACCTGTTGAAGGAATGCAAGGAGTCATTGCAGGTGCAATGGTAAACTCAGCCCTGCAAAAGCAGCAAGTCTTAAAACACCCCCTCTGCTATCTCAATTTCCATATTACAGTTTCCAGAAGTAAAAAAAAAGATTTTCTCAGAAAATGCCGTTTCCTCCCAGTATATGTGCTGTTCTCTACTTCAAGCCTTACAGCAGTGCTACCATTTGGAGGGATTCAGATGTGAAACCACACACAAAAAGACAAGATGATGAAATACAGGGTGACTTTCAGATAGCTGGGATAGGGGCCCCAGGGGGGTGTTTCGGTCATGCTTTTCAGGTTGACACATCAAAATGATCTGCCTACCCCACTCTCCGCAGGTGTATGGGACACCAGGCAGCACCTGCTCCTCCTCACACACACATTTTAGAGTATTGGCTCTTACTTAGTGTGCTTTGCTGCACAGTGCCCTTTAATGTTAATAATGAACTACTGCCTTGGTCTGCATCCCTGAGACACATCAACAGGAGACTCCTAGGTTTTGGCCTGCTGGGTCAGAGTGCGACAGCACTGAGTGTAATTCACACAGTCACAGAATGAGTTAGGTTGGAAGTGACCACAGTGGGTCATCTGGTCCATCCTCCTTTTTAGCAGGGCACATTGTGCAGGATTGCATTCAGATGGTTTTTGAGTATCTCCAATGAGGGAGACTCCACAACCTCTCTGGGCAGCCTTTTCCGGTGGACAGTTTGTACAGTGCAGTTAACCTGCACAGTAAAGAAGCTCTTCCCCATGTTCAGGTGGAACTTCCTGTACATCAGCTTCTGCCTCTTCATCCTAGTGGTTGGCACCACTGAGAAGAGCCTTGTTGCATCTTCTTGGGAGGCCCACTTTAGATATTTATACACATTAATGAGGTAAATTAATGGGGTTTCCTATATGGTTCTAGCTGGCTTTAACACACAGGATAGACAGCAATGAGACTTTTAACAGGATTGTGGTAGAAACACCTTTTAAGATCTAGTGGTGTCTCTGCAATAGGTTGTGGACACACACAATGCTTGAGGGAAGACTGCTAGAGACGGAGAGCTGCATTGTTTTGGGGTGGGAGTTGACTCGGAGCACTCAGGGCTGAAGTAGGGCACCACCACTGCATGGCCGGTGTGAGCAGCGCGGGTGACCCCGACCCAGGGTGGCCATTTGTGAGCCCCCGTGCCGGGGCTATGACCGGCCGTCGCAGGGGTGAGCCCGCAGCCGCTGCCCCCCGTTTAGAGCGGTGAAAGGCGGCTGCTGGAAGCGGCCTGGGGGCGACGGCCCCACGGCCATCTCCGCGGTGAATCGAGCCCCCGTGCAGGGGACGGCCTCAGCCGGTCCCGGCGGGCGGGCAGCTCCTCCCCTCTGCCTGGAAGAGCGGGCGGGCAGCCGCTGCTCCCCCGGCCCGGCGCCTCCTTAACCCGGGGAGGCGGGGGCGGCCGCGGCCGGGGGGAGCCGGGGGAGGCGGAGCGGCGGCCGGGGAGGAGCCGGGGCCTGCAGTGGAGCCGCAGCCCGGAGCAGCAGCCGCGGGAGCGGCGGGGCCTGGAGAGAGNCGCAGCCCCGTTAGGCAGCCCCGCGCCCGGTGTGGGGACACCCCGGCGCCCCCCCCTGCCAGGCCCCTTCCCCGCAGCTGGTGAGGGAGCTTAACACTTGCCCCCTTCCCCACTAACGAGCCAAGGGTGTACGGAGGCCCCCGGCACCCAGCCCTAGTAACTATCTAGAAGCAGGTCTGCTCTTTCTCGCTGTGGAACAGAGCCTTCTGTAGCTCCCTCGATACTTGTTACGGGGAGAGGTGTCCTCAGACCCCAGTTCCTGAGGATTGTGAGAGTAACCTTTACTGCCGACTCCCTCCTGCTGCTGAGGGAAGTCTTCTCTCAAGCAGAGCAGAAAGCCCTTCCCCAGACCAGGTAGTAGTGGGTGTCTTTACAGAGGAAATCCTGTGTGCCCAGGAGAGGCAGTTCCCAAGACAGAAATAAGTAGGAGCTCCAGATACTTACCTAGTAATTTTAATTATTTACATCTGCTCAGCAGGTGATAGAGCAAAACAAGGGGGAGAAAGCAGAGAGAGATTTAGCTAGTCTTTCCTTTTCCAGTTGCTGTTAACTGGAGATAAAGATAATTTTCAATACTGATTTCATCCTCCTTCATCCCAAGCAAGATCCCTCATCCCCTAATCCCAAGAGGGTTTTCTTCAAATACCCGGTGCAAGGAGAGAAGACACACCTCCTAGTTACAGGGAGAGGAAAAGGCAGATTTCACTGATAATATCCACAGAGATAGCAAGAATTGTTTTAGAGAAAGATTTTTTTTTTTCCCCTTACGGGCAAGGTGTACCTAGAGAAAAGAGATTTCTAGGTAGGCAGATTGGGGAAATTGATTTCTGAAATAATCCGACCATCAGTGAAAAGGCTGTTTCCTGTGGAACACCCCTTTATTAGTTAGCTGCCAAACGGGAGAGAGGATCTCCATCCTGGGATAAAACCAGCAGTTTTAGGGGACTGACAATCCCCTAGCAGATTGTTTTAATACTCAAGATCCTGATTTCATCCACAATCCTTTCGCCCTCGAAATATTTTTTGAAGAAGCCCTTGGAATAGCTGACAGCAACGGTCTGAGTATGGGTCTCAGAGAAGCAGTGTGAAGGGCAGCACCCCAACAACCAGCACTGAAGATAATCCACCTCCCTCCAGAAAATCTTCCAGACAGAGTGAGTGACCACATTATATCACCTCTCTATTCCTAGCTGTCTTCTCTCGCCTTCTGTCCTTGTTTTCTGTGTCTCTTCTTCTCTCACTGTATCTGCATGCTTTTAATTTTTTAGCTCTTTCTGTTTCTGGACTTCTCCCCACCTTCTTTTTCTGTGTGTCTTTCTCAGTCTCATTCATTTAGCTGCCTTATGGAATTGACCTGATTCTTTCCTTCACTATTTAGCTTATGGGAAACCTTAGCCCTCTTTAATTGTAAGAATCCTCTCTGCCCTTTCCCTTCTACTTACTTTCCCTGGTTTATTCATCCTAGACGAGCCTTAATCATCACTGGTGTGAATTAATTTCTGTCATTTAGGGGTCATTGAGAAAGATAATAGTGGCCAAAAAAAGCTTTGAGGAGACAGGAGCAGTGATTTGTAGTGCCAGTGTCCAAGGATGCACCCATGGGGTGAAGTGTCAGTTCTCCATGTGGGTCCCACTATGCTTGTAACTGTGGGAATAAAATCATTGTGCAGTGCAGACCTTGCTGTGCTTGGGGTCTGAACCTGCAGATCCCCATGCAAATACTCTGAGATGCATGTCCTAATGTACCTAAGGGACTGTGGGATGAATTCTGGAAAGAGTGCCCTTGAGAGTGGGTCCTGTGGTGCTCAGGGGCCTGGCAATGGAAGCTGTGACAGTGCTGGTGGAACCTGCTCTGAAAGCCAAAAGAAGCCGTTCGGTTGCCACCAGTCTTCATCTGTGTTTTATGCTGTGTTCGGGGGCTAGGAATGTGAATCCTAGTGCTGGTGCTGCGTGAGCCAAGCTGCTGCTTTTTGTAAATGAGGCAGTTAATTCCCAGCCACAAATGAGTATTCTGACACCAGCGTAGTGATTTCCTGAGAAATCAAGTCTGAGGGAGACGTCGTCTCAAATAAAGCCAAAGCAGATTCCAGTAGCAGAAGAATCTTGGATATCTCACGTGAGGTATTACTGTTTCTAGTGAGATAGCAGTGAGGAAATCCAAGATCAAAGGGCCAGGACTGGGAGCCCTATTGGAGAGCAGTGGTTAAACAGGGAGTCCCTGAAGAAGGAACTCCTTGGTGTAATGTGCTTGCAAGATCAGACAAAAGATGCCAAAGTGATTCCCCATTTTGGCAGAGAATTTTGTCAGTTATCCATAGCTTCAGAAGGTGACTCTCTCTAAAGGAAGGCTGAAGCACCAAGCATACATGTGTTCTGGGGGTACTGTTGGATGCCCTCCTACCTGTTGCCCTGTAGTTATGCAATCAGCCTGTTTTGAGTAGGGCTATGTTATCTAGCACAAGGGAAGAGATAACTGAGGCATTTTGGCCTTTGTACATTCAAGGGGATAAACTGACTTCTCATGCTCCTGAGGTTAATTTACCTCACGCTGCCCCCTTCCTCACAGTCATGACTTGACATTTTTCAAGTGCTTTTGCCTCTGATGGATGCCAGGGCACTTTACAGAATATATACACCAGCCCTGACAAAATTCTGCTCTTCCACAACGATTACCTTTCTGCATATGACACATTTTTTTTCTTCCATTGATGATAAAGATTCTGTATTTGCTGCCTGAGCTTTAAATGTTCATTGCAGACATAAAAGACTGGAAGTGGTGTGCTATAGACTAATTGTTATTTATTTGTTAATTGCTGACGAGGCATTCAGTACTGACTTGGACACCAAATTAAGACAATCTCTGCTCAAAAGATCTCATAATCTAAAACACAGCTATACAAAAGCTGGGACATACTCATAAATTTTAGGGAATAATTTTTTGTGAGCACAGTTCTTCAGAGTGATCATGGTATTCACATCAAATGTTTAT
Source organism: Hypocryptadius cinnamomeus (assembly GCA_013400635.1). Taxonomy (NCBI): domain Eukaryota; kingdom Metazoa; phylum Chordata; class Aves; order Passeriformes; family Zosteropidae; genus Hypocryptadius; species Hypocryptadius cinnamomeus. Next base: position 3,687 of record VYZP01007394.1, on the reverse strand, counting down.
CACAGGTGAAAATGCAGCTTCCTCTGAGATGGAATACTGCAGCTGCTCTGCACCATTTATTTCATACAAAAGTATCTATGCAAGAAAAAGGGAGAGTGTTATTTCTTCATGAAAGTGCAGGGTACTTTATAGATATGTTTAAATGCAAGTGTTATGTCTATAAGAGTTTACATTAAGAATGTTAAACCTGACCACCTAAAATTAGACTTGAAAAACCACATTAATGTACCTATGTAAATAGCCTAATTCTTGTAGATGCCTAGGAACGTAGAGTTGGCTTCAACAGAAGCAATGGAGTCTTCTGCATTTGAGGAAGAAGACACTTAGTTGTGCGTATATGGGTTTGTAAAGTTAAATTTGGACATTCATGCTTCCAAAAGTTGACTTTTTAAGTTGATGCAGTCTGATCCTGTCTTGTGGGCACTCAGCTCCCCTGTGTGAATTGACAGTGTGGCATTTCTCAGGTCAAGCCCTTAAGCAAAATGAAATGAGACGGTCCAAAGAGTTACGGGAAAAGGATTATGTTACTGAAAGATCATGAGGTTATAATACTGTGAATCTCTGTCCTATAACTTCTTGGGCTTTATCTTGAAATGTGGTTTTGTAGGCAAGTTTCTAGGATAGAATAAGGAGTCCAAAAAGTTGGAATAAAAGAATGAAGCAGTTTGAGGAGTTGGGATCTAAGTTTTCAGTATGAGAGAGAGTTGTGACTACTGTAGTCCTTCTGGTTTGGGGTTTTTTGCCGAGTTTTTTTCCCCCCCCTCTAAAAATACAGCTGAATGTTGGTGGCTCTGAAGAAGTTTATTCTTATCACACAGGTACAGGTTGCAGGTTACTACCTCTTCCCCCAAACTTCAGCTGACCTTCATGTAGGGGGAGATTCAGTCTGCATCCCAGTTTGGATCTTTGGCCCTTTACTTCAAATGTCAGAAAGGAGGAGTGGTTAATGGCAACTGTGATATGGACAGCTGTCCCTCAAGAGCAGGACTGAGCTGATTATCTCATTTTACACAGCTGTCAGACAGGAATTGGATCTCAGTCATTAGCAACCGAAAGATGAAAAATGCTTCTGGACTCATTTTTCCATTTGCTTCTCCCAACCTTGGGTAGAATAGTAACTGGTGATTTTCATGCAGTACCTTCTATGTTTTTGTAGTACTCCATTTGCAGAATCTGTTTCTGAGTGATGCTTCAGAACTGAAACTTTGAAGGATACTGGTTTTGGTCTGGGAGGCATCTTAGAGAAGATGGCTAGTCCCTAGATTGATGGGCAGCCCAATGTGATAGCTAACATGTTTGAACTCTCCAGTTGTGTTAACTCTGAAGCCTAAAGAAAAACCTTTAATTTGCTGTGTTGTTGGCAGTTGCACACGTTATTTTAGCAAGAACATGCAGTCGATGTGTTCAACCTCCAAGTGTTTATTGTCTTTGTAGGAGGCAGTATTGCTACTTGCTGTCTGTTTTGGTGGTTTTGTTTCCTTCTTCCTCCTAATGGATATATGATGAACATAAAAATCTGTAACATATTTCAGCCCTGAACTCATGTTTTTCACTTCTTAAAGGCCGTCTGTGTATGTGTACTACTGAGAGAGAGCAAGCATGCAGCAGTATGTTTTCACAATTAATTAATTGCAAATTTTCATCTTAAGTTTGAAGTGCAAATGCAAAATACTGTGAATGTTTCAAAATTTGGAGATCTCACAGCCAACTTTTAAGACCAATTTAATGCTATATCCTATGGTGCTTTGCCAAGATTTGGACTAGACTGTTGTTGTTTTATCCATCTGTCTTTGACCTGCCCAGGCTTCCTATTATGAACCTGATACTTCCTTAGGAAGGCAGCACAGATTTAAAGGTAGACAGCAGAGATTTTGGTAGTGCCTGACCTTTCCTGAATCCCTGGGCTCCATAGCGTCGTGTGGCACTCATGTTCCTCTCCTGCACCTTTAAGGCCCAGCATGTTTCCAGCCTGCCTACTTCTTGACTCGCATTTCCTCCTACACCCACTCCTCCTCCTCCTCTCAGTTGTTCCTGCTCTTTGCGTCTCTTTACTCTTGTGGTCCCTTTGGTGTTCTGTCCTATGGTCCTAGAAGCCTAAATGCTGCTTTTCTCTTCATCAGGCAAGCATCCCTCATCTCCTCACTAGGATTCTTCACTGGCAGGAGTCTTTTACTGCATCTCACAGGCTCTGGTCTTACTTCTATACCTGCACTTTGACTTGTTCCTGGTTGCCTTTTGTTAGATTATATGCCTGTGGACAAGTAGGATTTTTTGTCTGAGGTTATCTCAAGAGACTTCTTTTTTTAATCACTGAAAATAACCAGTTTGCTTGCCTGGGGAATGGCACTTGGTCTCCATAGTCCAACTCAGTTTCATTCTCCCACCCTCCCTTCTCTTCTGGCCCCTCTCCTTCCTCAGGAATATTTTAGTTAGTTAGAATAAAACCCCTTCCATTACATTCTCTGGTTCCCTCTAGCACTCGAGGATCTTGGTTTTCAGAGCTGGGCTGAGCATTTTGTGCAAGGCCCAGTACCTCATTCCTCATCTTTCTGAGCTGGTCAGTTTATTTGATGTGAAATCAAGAACTAAGGGAATCTGTGTTCTTTTTTTGGCCTTTTTTATGTATAAGAGAGACTGAGTAATGAGGGATGGGGTGAGATGATGAGTGAGAGCTTTTATACCTCGAGGAAAAAAATATTTGCTTTTTTGTTTTTTACCATTAGCAATTCAAATTTTGTTTATGCTTTCTGCTCTATAAAGACTGTGGCTGATTATAGCAGAAATATGTAATTACTGTTAAAAGTTCAAATCTGAATAATTGGGAAAGATTCTGAACATTTTGTGGTCACAAATTAAAGGAGCAAAGTTCCTGAAGTCTCAGTTTCCCCTAAAAAAACTGTTGTTAAGTAAAACCAAGACAAATTCTCCCTCCCCATTAGGAAGTTGCAGAGAAAAATAAACAAGCTGCTAAAATAGTTATATCTGAAATTCTTTTTATCTCTACCTGAACAAAGCAGACAAGGTTTGAATGTAGAGAACTGGTCTGGGTTTTGGGAGAGCAATGTTCTCTAAAGTTCTGCTGTTCCTTTGCTGGCTGACCTTGGGCTGCATGCTTCTCCATGCATGGCTTCCCATTTATCCTGGAATAGGTTATTGATCCTTTATAAGGGTTCCAAAGTATAAGGATGAAAACCACTTTATAATGACTGCCTGCTCTTGCTGCTGATTGCCTTAATTACAATGTGATATTGAACTTAAACCTCTATATGCTGGTTTTTGTGGCATTGGGAAACAGTAAAAGCCCCAATGTGTTTTTGTTTCATTGAAGGACCAGTCACTCCAAAATTGAAAGATTCTGTATGATTGTGTGCAGTCTAGAACTTTTTTATGAGTTGACTTCAGTATAGATATTCTCACTCCCTTGAAGCCTCTCCTGAGATTTCTAATGACCTTTTCCTGGCCAAGTCTCAGGGTCTCTGTTCCATCTTCATCCTTCTTGGCTTCCCTGCTGTTTTTGACNATCCTTCTTGGCTTCCCTGCTGTTTTTGACACTTGATCATGCCAGTCTTGAAATCTTGTCCTCCCTTGACTTTTGTGACAGTATTTTCCGGGTTTCCCTCCTAACTCTTCTAGTCATTCATTCAGTAGCCTCTGCAGTAAGCTGTTTACTTCCCTCCTTTTTTTTTT